>JARVZY010007974.1:10000-12500 GCA_030686995.1 Artemisia argyi | reverse complement strand
AGGATTAAAGGCTTAGCCGCCTGACTCACTCCGGATAGAAAGATTGAGGGGGTCAGACACGGCGGAGACTTTCATTGAATATGGGATTGAGACTACGACTGGAATGGAATTGCTCCGTTGATAGATCCAGATTCGCATCCGCCCATCTAAGAGATTTCTTCGTGCCGGGTCGTGAGCTATGTGGAGCGATAAAAAAAATGGGATCTATTGGGCTTTCACCTGCACTGCCTTCGCCTAGGACATTAGAAAGGGCGAGAAAGGGCTTGCTGCTGGTTCGGAACTCCCCTATCTATTTGAATTGATTTACAGCGCCTATTTTCAAGCTTATAAAAGGAATTGCTTCTATTAACTTTAAAGAGTGTCTCTCCTGTCCGGCTCGATATGAACAAGGTAGGCTGGTAGGTGGGTAGGCTTCTATCCGACTAGTAGGGCATGCAGTTCTCCCCTTAGCCTTAGGGCAGGCACGAAATCAATTAACAGCTTATAAAGAAAAGAGGACGACTTAAGACAGCAAGAACGGCCAAAAGAAGTAAGTCACTTGCAAGCCCAGGAAGAATGAAAAGAAATCGATGAATGTGTCCCGACCAAGCAACGAAGAAGCGCTAGCAGATGAGATTGGACCTATATAGACTAGGAAACACAGGGAAAGAAAGTCTTGGGGGTCCCCAAAACAGAGTGAGAACTAGCCCTTTGAGGAGCTCTCTAAGCTGTCTAACTCTCTATTACCATATGCAGAGGGAAACCAGGTTCAATAGCCGGATAGAGTAAGAAAACAACTAAATAGAAATGAGTACTTGCTACGGGTGAAGGAGTAAAGAGTTTCAAGAAAAAATATCCTTAATGCGACTGCGGGAAGGCTGTTCCTGCTACATTTCGCTGGGGAAGAAAGAAGGAATTGAGTCCTTTCACATTATCACGGAAAAAGGGGATTGCCTATTAGTCAATTGTGACTGGAAAAAGACCCGGAACCCCATACCCTCTCATTCACTTAAGGCCGAGGAGCGTAGATTCATCTTACTTTTTATAAATGGAAAAAGAGACATAAGTCACGCATTCGAGCAAGAGCCTTTGCCTTTCTTCGCTATGTAAATAGAGGGCCGGAGGAAGAAGTGCCAGAACCTCAACAAAAGAATTAAGGTGATAGAGTCTTACAGGAGACGCTAGGCTTCGGAATTGAATGGAATGATTCCTCTCCCTTGGTTGCCTTCACTGCCCGTGAATCCCTTCTCTTTTTCTATTCCAGTAGTCTTATGCGGTCTGGTCTGTCCATTAGTTGCTTAACTCATAGTAGTTAGGAGGTTGTTGTCCTAATGAGTGTAGCGGAGTGCTCCCTATCCTATTACTCATCTATAGGGCTATCACCCTAGCTTTCCCTGTCTCTGCCTTTCTTTCCTAGTCCTGAGTTTTTCTTCTTGACTATTGCTTGGGATTGGGTTTGACACTATTCAATACTAAATATCTACTCGTGGAGGGAGGGGAGGCAATAGATTCATCTTAGGCGGTAAGCGAAGGAACTGTAGGGCTTAGGGCAGCGAGTGAGCCTCGGATTTTTCTTCAATAGGCTCTAGGGGAGGTGAGAAGAGAGCCAATAGCTAGACTTAACAATTCATGGCATGAATTAGAGTTGAAGGAAGAAAGACATGAAATGCTAGAAAGATGGAATCTATGAATGAGCTCTTTCGTCTAAGCCTAGAACTAGGCAAGAGCAAGGAATGGACTTTAAGTGAGTGAAAACCGGAAGGAGGGGACAAAGGTCAGTTCTATAAGGCAAGAAAGCAAGATCAGAAGAAGGAGCAATGCAGAATAACTAAGCATGACAAGGAGAGGATAGCTAGACTTTCAAAGACAGTAGCAATGGCAAGGAGACTAATCCCGATATTCTTTCCCTAGCAATTGGAGGATTCTATTGATCCAAGACCTGTATGTAGACCTGGGCCTCCCCCGCTTTCAGTTAAGGCCAGAAAGAATTATCTTACCTTTCTCTTCTGTCAGTCTTTGAAGTTTCCTTTCTTTGAAAACCAAGGATGAAGCTAGAATGTGGAGTACGGACTTATCATGCTTCCCAATTCCACTAGCATAAAAGAGTTTATTCAACTCCTGAGAGATTCTATAGTTCCTGAGCTACCCCAATTTGATGAGAATGAGGGAAGAAGTCCTTAGCTATTCCTTTGGCCTATAATAAGAAAGGTCCATCAAGACTCAGAAATTACCCTCGATCTTTTCAATCCCTCTAGTAGAGAATTCTTAGCCTTCGTCTTAGAAACTGAGCTCTCACAAAGCAAGTCATTACTTATTGTTTACACACACTTTCTATTTTACTTAGCCTACTTCTTTATCATTAGATCAATTAGGCAGGGGAAGACTCTGTGTACTAACTTTCTCTTCTTTCTTCTTCTTTGAAATCCCTTGCCACTTCCCTTCTTTGCTAGCACGTACCTGTCTTTGCTTTGCACAAGAGATCCCCCTACTCTTCACACCCCTCTAGTCCTGATCTTGCTTA
>JARVZY010007974.1:0-2500 GCA_030686995.1 Artemisia argyi | reverse complement strand
CTGAATCAGCGCAGGGAAAAATCCGCAAGCAGGAGAACTGTACTAACCTGCCGCCGGTTACTTTATCAGGGCTCCGCAGGAGAAGAAAGAAGGTCTGGGTCCAATTTCTAATGAAGCGAAGGTCCCCCCTTACTCCCTATTCTCTCTTAAAGCTTTATAAAGCTCTAAAGTTGGTTAAGAACTATTGACTGTAAACGATAGCAGTTACAGTCACTCAATGGATATGCTCGCCTTTGGAATGAAGATGGATGAACAGGCACTTGAGCCTGGAACTGATGAAATTCGGGGGGAAAACATGGAACCGGTCACTATACCGGGGGGGGCGAGACATGACCGCGACTTAAGATTCAAGTACCGTTGAAAAGACTAAAGGAACGGGGGAATGACTACCTGTAATAAAGCACAGGCTAATACGAGCCGACCAGAAGAAGCAAGGCTTTAGATTACCAGATCCTGGACACAATGTTCCTAGAGATGGAGAGCCCCTGCCTTTTCTAGCCTCTCCCTTCTTGCTTGCTTACCTAGCTCTTGTCTTAGTGACTCTTCCTCTTTTCTAGGTTTTTCTGAGTGTGAAAACGGTAGATTTTTCATTTGCCAATGAATTGGATCCGCCTCGATTCGATCAATAATGGGATTCTTGGCTAGAGAAAGGTTCTGTGACATGGACGCCCAGCCCAACTCGGTCGGTCGGGTTGGCCCACCTAAGATATTCAAAATTGATCGATCGATTTGATCAAATTTGAAAAAAGTCTTTCTCACTATTCAGAACAGTGGAGCTTTCGATCAAGATGTTCTCGCCTCCCCCGTTTGGGCTCTCGCTCGAATCGGAACCTTTATGGGTAGGCTTTCGACTCAATCTAATAGCCTACCTATCGGGGCGCCAATACAATAAAAGAGAAAGTTTTGCGCATGGGCCCATTATCTGATGCAGAACCGATGCGAGAGGGAGAATCAATATGGGAGAAGGGGGGGGATTGAGAGCTTTCAAGAACCAGTGGAAAGGAAAGACTTGTTCCCTGCATTCCTTTCTTTCCAAAGAGAGTCATTAGTGCTAGGGCATAAAAGCTTTGATTGAATGAACGCCACCTTGCTTGTATTGTTTTCAAACAAATCCAATGTTGGGCCAAGCGTTGCCAGCCGGTAATAGCCGAAGGCAAAAAAGGGGGAGATAGAGAAGAGGGAGATTCAGAATAGTCACTCCACTCCATGGATAGTGCACACAGATTCTTCTTTCATTTGCAATTCCTTTCGGGTCGGTGCCCCTTCTCCCTCTTCTTCCGCTTTACAACCGGAATAAGGAACCTTAGAATTCACCCCGATGAAAAAATGGGATTTGAGAGGCTAGCGAATCGGAATTGTATGGAATGTCCTACTCCTGCCCGAGCTTTCCGATCAACCAATCCCCTATTTCAGGGACATCTGTGTTAGGTAGGCCCAGGGATCACTGATTAGTCGAATGAGCCCATCCCTCTGGCCTATCATTTGTTGGTCGATCCGGCTGGCGGCTCCTGCGTCTGGGGCCCCTTTATACTAGTTTGCTGCTAGGAGTCCCTCTAGTCGAATCCATAATCCATAGAAGTCCCAATAGAAATTGACTGACATGGCTCTTCCATCGACGATCTACTGCTCCCTCTTAGTTGCAGATGCCCATGCTTTGATTCGAAAGCCCTAGCCAGTGATGAATCCCCAGGAAGAGAGGACTATTGAATTCCTCCTCCCTTCAGTCCAGTTTGAACCCGTCCCAGCAACGAACACCTTCCTACTGCAAGGCTTTGCTCTGCCCTTCCACTAGAATCCACTCGGGTCGGAGGAGCAGCTAATCCAACTTCTTGAGATATTGAAGAACGAACATTTGCTTGAATTCCTTGCCTCACCGGGAAGGTCGATTTGACTCGAATCCTGGACCTGATCTTTAATCCTACACCGGTTAATGATGCGATGGGAGAAGTTTTTCTTTGTCATTTTTCATCAATGCTGGCCCAGTCGAGGTTCGTCCATGCCCAATCCCAATGGACAAACCTTAGCCCCTAGCTCTATAATCCACCCTACCCAGTCCCTGAAAGCCCTCCCGGGGCCTAGCCCTCTTTCTTCGAGTCTTAAGCGGCTTTCATCGTTGACGAACACCTGCGCTAATAAGACAAAGAGGGAGTCTATGCCTTGAATGAATCAGTAAAGTAACAACGGATTAGTGGAAATGAGGGATCAAGAGACAGATAGGGGGAGAATGGCAATCATTGGTGGACCTTCCCTTGAACGAGTCACGGAGCTCTCAACGGAGTGGTTTAGGTTCTGGAATTCCATCTCTAGTTGGGGCTTTCGGTTCGAAGGTTATAAAATGTGGTGCGGGTTCATCTCTCTCGACCAGTTCAGCTTCAAGGGAGGGTGATCGAGGGGACCCAGACTTTAGATCTCTTCTCTATAGCGGGAGGTCTCTTTCGTATCAAGAGTGTTTTGGGGAGGCCAGGGAAGACGGATTGGATCGAGAGGCGATGCTTATACC
>JARVZY010000817.1:0-33218 GCA_030686995.1 Artemisia argyi | reverse complement strand
ACGGCCTTTTCGTCACAGTGAATCCTAGCACGATGGAGGGATAGCCAATCCATGCCGACGATAGCGTCGAAACTACCAAGTTGAACCGGCATAAGATCAATGGCAAAAGGTTTTTCGGATAAGGTTAGGGTGCAATCTTTCATGATAGTATTGGTATCTATTAAATTCCCGTCAGCCATTTCGACTTCGTAGGTGGTGTTTAGCTTAGAGGGGGTAACATTAAGTAAAGGGGCAAACGTATCTGATATAAAACTCTTATCGGCGCCCGAATCAAACAATACTCTAGCATTATGATGGTTTAGTAGAAACGTACCGGTGACTACATCGGGCCCGTTTCCATCTCCGAGTAGGTATACCCTAGCTTGGGCATTGGCTGGTTCGTTTCCTTTTGGGCAGTTTCTCCAGATGTGTCCTACTTCTCCGCATCCAAAACAAGTGGGTGATACAGCTAGTGTGTTGCTTCCCGTAGCAGGAATCCTACAGTTTCTGGTTTGATGACCGATTTTATGACATTTGTCACATCGGACGGTACAACGACCCTCATGATGAAGTTTGCATCGCTGGCACAGGGGTTTCTGTCCGTTGTACCCTACACTTTCCGTAGCGGTGTAGACTCGGGGTTTTTCTTGTCTTTGATTCTGCTGCTGAGTGCTTCGAGTGTTGTGATATGGTTGGTGGTTCCGATTATTGTTGCGGTGATGACTGTTGTAGTTTTGCTGGTTGTTGTTGTGATGGTGAGTGGTTCTTTTATCGTCCAATTTCCTTTTAAGTTCATTGCATTTCACTTCTCGATCTAGAAGTTTTTGAGCAAGTTCCATTGCTGCTTCCAAGGTTGGCGGGTTTGCTGAGGTGACATTTCCTTCAATACTCCTAGGAAGTCCTTCGACATATTTCTCTAATGTCTTCTCATGATCGGGCACCATGGTAGGGCATAGTATCCTAAGTTCTTGGAATCTCTGGTTGTAACTTCTCAAATCAACTCCTTTCACTATTAAGACATGGAACTCATCCTCGAGTTTTCGCAGTTCGGAACGGGGACAATACTTCTTTAGTATTTTAGCCTTGAATTCAATCCAAGTAAGCTGATGTGCTGCTTTTGCTCCTAGTGTTTGAACAGTAGAGTTCCACCAGGATAGAGCGTCTTGCATTAGTGTTCCCGTTGCGAAGCTTACCTTGTTGTTTTCCGAGCATCCACTTCTTTGGAAAACAGTTTCACTTCTTTCAAACCATTGAGCTAATTCCGACACTCCTTCAGTTCCTTTGAAATACGTCGGTTGACATGCTATGAAGTCTTTATATGTGCAGTAGCGGGGTGCCGGTGCATTTCCGTCTCTATTACGGTTTTGTTCAGCTAAAACGGCATTAACGCCATCAGCGATTGCTTGTTGGATTGCAGCCGGGGTCATAACTTCGGGGTTTGCTGGTGCGGCGTTCGTGGTTGTTCTCCTAGTTCTAGCCATGTTGCTATAAAAGAAGGTATATTATTAGAACATTTATAATAATCCTATCACGTCGAAAATACATATCGAGTAATGAATAGTTCAATATATAGGTCATAGTTACAATGATTCGATCATCGTAAATTTTCGTATGTTAGGATGACACACAATACGAATAAGTTTGACCTGTATGAACCAATATATTACGATATAGTGTATAAAGTTTGCAACGTAGATAAAGATAAAATAAACTTCCATAAATCAATGTCAAGGTGTTACAACACTTATTGGTACTTGTGCAAATGTTTACAAAACACGACAAGATATACTTATTTGTAGGACATTGATTTTTCTTAACAAGGTGATGGTCTCATGGTTTTCCTAAGGCTTTGTCTAGGCGGTTTTGGAGTTCTTGAATGGCAGTGGACATGGTTTCCATGGTTTGATCTCGAGCTCTTTCCCTTTCTCGAGCTTCTAGTAGGGCTTGCCTAAGGCGTAGGTTTTCAGTGTTGATCTTTTCAATTTCTCGGTCTAAAGTCCCCAATGCTATTTCGGTCGAAGTGTTAGCCCCACATAGTGCTCCTATGAATTCCATTGATTCCCAAAATAAAGAATCCAACTTTTCGACCTTATCTTCTATTGCAAGATGACCAATTATGAGACTGTTCATATCATCTTCAAAGGTTTCTAGAAGTTCCTGCGGAATCTTGTTGAGTATACTAGCGATGGAATCAAGTCGGTCTTCGTGGCGAACCATTCTTGCAGCTAACAATGGTATGGTATGGTGTATGGGTTCCCCAGTGACTGGCAGAATTCGGGAGGTAGAGTAAGAACTTTCCCCAAGTTCCCTTGTTGTTGGTGTTCCTTCTTGAGATCTCCAATATCGCATAATGGGCAATAAGAAAGACCATTTACGAGCATCTGCCCGTTTGTGGGTCCTTCGGCGGCTACGGTGAATACTAGATTTTGAGGTGGTTGGGCGGATTGGGTAAGTCTTTCGGTGAGGTGATAGAGGGACACTTCGGTAAGGTGCTGGTGGTGATGCTAGTGGAGGTGATACTATATGTGATGGTGTTAGTGGCACAGTTGTAGTTTGGCTGTAGAAGATAGTTGGTACTGGTGGTATTACTGGTGGTGCAGGTGGTGATGGCACAACTGATTCAGGTGGTATGACAAGAGCTGGTGCTGGTACAGCAGTACTTGCTTCATACGGCTGAAGTTGTCTAATTTGCCTAGATCGGCGAATCGGACCAGATGTTGCCAGAGGAGAAGCCTCTGTGTCAGATGCTGGCAGAAATTGCTGGCTTTGCATGTATCTGTCGGTAGCAGGAGACATAGGCATAGGTGAGGTAGCATAGGCTGAAGTAACATCTTCAGTTCCTGAGTTTGAGGACAAGCTGATAGGGTGGGTGTTCGAAGACATGACACTGTAATAAATTTCCCGATTAGTAAATGTAAGCATAATTATAACCAATTTAAAATGCTATAAGGTAAATAATACTTTTTACCAATTACTGGGATGCGTAGGCACGAAGGGCGTAGGATGGTATTTTATGAAAATTTTGTCCCGTTTAAAGTGTAGTTATAGTCCAATGTTCCAAAAACACTTGGTTCACTATAACCGTGGCTCTGATGCCAATCTATAACACCCCAAAAATCGATCAATACAGTGGAAGACTTAAAATGTCAGCGGAAGACTTTTGGGGTATTATATTGTGGATCTTTCGTCACAATTATAGAAAACGATTCAAGTGATCGTTTTAAGTTTTATTTAAAATACCAAATATTCATAATTCCAAGAGAATTCGTTATTCAACAACAAGTTTTATTTAAAGAGAAATAAACGTTTCTTTATTTGCCCACTTCGTGCCGTTGCCATCCATTCCTTTTAGTTACCTGAGATAAACATGCTAAAAGTCAACAAAAGTTGAGTGAAATTCATAGGTTTAAAATTTAGAGTTTGAACACAAGAAATAGATATTTATTGTAATATCGATACAAATAAACAAGTTAGAAATCACATTCATTATTGCATTAAGCTCATGACACTCAACGATTCAACAGACATCAATATTTTCATAATAATGATGTAAAATATATAGCCCCCAAGATAGGTATTTGCCAGTAACCTATTATATTCAAATAACGTGCATTTGGTGACTTTCCTCTAGCAACCAAATGGGGATTGTCAATCCCTAATAGATCTATTCACAATTATTTACGTTCACCTTTCAAGTGATTAAGGTTCATGATCGAGGGACTTTTGGCAATAGCTACTTAAGCAATAATAAGATCAGGAAAAGACTTGTGTTCGGTTTTTGAGCATGTATCCCCCCCACAGAAATCAGTTAAGTGTGGGCTATGAACTCACCTTAGTAGGATAGTAGAGCAATTGTAATCTCAACGATGCAAGGCAACGGTTTCACACACAACCTACAAGATATGGCACGTTTCAGTTCTTAAGTGTCGTTTTATTGCGAACGTTTATTATTAATTATGAGTAATCGATAAAGTGCATACGTGATGTGTTACGTCGTATAAAAATAGATAATGGTTACGTATTGTTTTATTCGTCTAAATTTAGTTATTCGTTATATACGTTTTATTCGTATATATATATATATATATATATATATATATATATATATATATATATATAATAAGTTATGTTTATTATTTATCGATTTAATGTATATTCAAATATATATATATATAAGTATATATAAAAAAAATATAATTATTATAAAAAAATCAATATTACTATTCAATCCTTCATGTTTCTCAATTTTACACTTTTTACCCTTAACGGAAAACATTTATGCCGTTAGTCCAAAAATTATATATATATTTACATTTTTAGTCCAAATATCAAATATTTACATTCTTAGTCCAAATATCAAATATTTACAGTTTATTCCCTTTAGAAAAACAGTTTTTATACTTTTCACCCAAGTTTACAAACTTTACATTTTTAGTCCCTAACCTTCGATCATTTGCAAAAATGGTCCAAACATTTCCAAATTTAAAACTTAACATTTTTATTATTTCAATAAGCTCAGAACATTTAGAAAAGCTTAATTCGACAGCTTATTAGCTTATTATTAGCTTATTTCATTTAGTGGGCTTAACGAGTCCAAAATAAGGGCCCGTTAAGGTTTTATGATCCAAGGGGTTTGGGGGAACACTAGGTTTATAGAAATCCATCATTTTAAGTTATAAAAACATTTCAAAACAGCTTATTTACTCAGCTTATCGTAATAAGCTGGAATGAGCTTTTTGGGCTTTTAGGCCCACGTAAGGTTTTTAAAGTTCCTGAAAACTAGTCCTAATAGCGATATACTTTGGGTCTCGTTAGGTGATCAAACGATGTTGTTAAGTCGTATAATTTATCATTCTCGTTTCTATTTCAAGTAAACAATTAGGTCGTGTAAAAATAACGATGGGTCGTGTGTTGAAATCAGACATGGCGAGGCCAAAGTGTAGGCCAAAAACTCAATACGTATAACTTATAAAATTGAAAAAATAATCTAAGTCTTTTAGTAAAAACGTATAGGTCCAATGTGACTTAGAAACGTGTGATTATTTTCATGTATATGTTAATATAAGCTTAAGGTTATTATATGTACTCGTTTATGACTTATCCAAGAAATAGTACGATATATAACATATGTATGTTGTGTTCATTATTTACGTGATATTTATAGTAAGTGTTGGTGCAAAAACATAAACGTACGTATCTAAATATAGTAAGAAAATCAAGGTCTCACCTCACCTCTAAAAGGTGGAGTAAAACGTAGCGTATGGTTCGTAGAATGGTTCAAAAGCTCCATGGTTCACTTCACGTCTCTCCAAGGTTCAAGTAGCTCCAAGCTTGCTTCCTAATTTCGTTTTGAGACGTGGTACACTTGAGAATCCTTTCGTCCCTTCCTAGCTCCTTCTCGTTAATATTTTAGTAGTATGGTTCGTTTAAGTGCATGTAACGACTAGGGTTGCATGGGAGGCTTATATAGGCTGTTTTTGAAAGGGTAGAAACAAGCAAAGATCACAAGAATGAAGGTTGCATGTTAGGCGAATAGTGTTGCCACAAACAATGGCCAATCGAGAGTTTACATTGCCAAGATCTTGTGTGATTTGTTCCTGCTCATTCCTGACGCTTCTTACATTCACATTGTTCATTTTGTTGTCATTGGGGAGTATGGGAGGCTCGAAGGAATGTGTTGACACGTTTTTGTGTTATCTATCAAGGGTGAGTTTGGTGGTTTGCTTAGGCGTTTTCTAGGGTAGTAAACGAGAGTGAGTGAGTAATGTTTATGTCTCGTGTGGTTCTTGGGCACTAGGTAAATCAAAATGTGTAATAATAGTGATTCGTTATGTGTAGAAATCGTTAGATATTAGGGTGCGTTTGAGGGTGTCGAGGTGTGTTTGCAAAAGAAAGAAATAAAAATAAAAAGGGGTGCGTTTGGGCTTTGAGCCTGGTGAGCTGCTGGTTGTGTGTCGGCCCAAGCAAAAGAAAAGAAAGAAAGTAGTCCGTTTGGTTTGTGTGGTGTGTCCGTGGCCCATTGGGTGTTGGGGGCCCACCTGGGGTGTCTCGATTATCGTGTCGAAGTTCAAAAATATTAGTGAGCGTTCTCGGGAAGTTTCGTAGTTTTGGGGAATATATAAATAGTATACGTTATTTAGACGAAACGTATTATTAAATATAAACGCATTATATAATTATTTATCGTTCGCAATAATTATAGGCAACCTAGGTTGTGTGTAAGCATCGTTCCTGGGTAATTAGTCAATCACAGTTGTCGTAGTGGTTCAATATCAAGTCATATCATAAAAAAAAAAAAATTGTTACCCGTAAAATGGTGTTAATTCCTTGTAACATCGTTTTATGTATTCGTATGCATTTACTAATCGTAAGGGAAATTTACGAGAGGTTACAGCATATCTCGTCAAAAGGTTGAACTTGAAAATCTTATAAAAAATGCTAATACTGAGTTCCCAAACGACGAAGATGTGCTTGAATTATACAACAAATATGGAGCTCTTTTCAAGGAAACTGTAGCTCTTGAAGATCTTCATATTGATCATTTTGAGCCACAAGATCGAGAAGATGATGATAGCAATGATCGTGGCAAGAAAGATGGTGATGCTGCTAAGAAAGATGTCGGGATAGACAAGGTGGTTTCTGAGAATGTTGGGGTAGATAATTTGGTTTATGAGAATGTTGCTGCTAAGAAAGATGATGGTGCCACGAAAGATGCTGAAATTGAGCGAGAGTTGAGTGACGAAGAAGAACCAATATTGAGTCAAGACAGTTTTACGCAGTGGCTCCAAGATAACATTGACTGGATTGGAGAGGTGATTGACTGCATTTACGATGCATACTATGATGTATGTATCGGCCAGTTTTTTTAAATACTTTTCTTTTTATTAATCTATTTAACTATAAATTTGTTTTGATTCAGGAGGAATTCCTAAACTGGCCTCGGGTTGTACAGCCGCTTAACACTGATTGTCCTAAGACTCCAGAACGAGTGGTTACTCGTTCATCTCCAAAGAAAAGAATTGTTAAGCCATCTTCTTACCTGTCATCTCCATATGAGAATAAGCCGACAAAAGTTATTGCTATGGTTCAGAGGATTGAATTTGAGTTGGGCAATAGTTTGTTTGCAATGCAGGGCGATAAGATGTAAGTTCACTGTTTAATTCCCCCTGCCATAATTAGGCATATCTACATAATAGTGTTCTAATAGTTATTTGATTGTTTCTAGTGTTCAATAAGCCTTTAATACAGTTAGTAGATATGTCTTGATCATTAGTTTAGGCATTGAGAGCTTAATTCTTAGAATCATAGTGTAACTGCCATTTGAGAGGGTGTTTGGATTAATTGAGAATGGTGTGTTCTAGTTGTTTGTGTTAGGTGTATTCTGCAACCTTAGACTCATTTAGGGATAGGTAGGATAAAACAAGCTTAGTTTTGCAGGTTACTACATCTAAAGTCAAAATTGCATCAAATAACAATTTCTTTCTTCCTTAGTTGTTAACTGATCATACTATTCTACTCAGTCAGTGGATTATGTTATTGTGTTTATGTTTGTAGTTCTTAAACCAGTTAAATAAACACTTAGGGTAAGATCTGAGCTATCAAAATTGAGATTGGTCAAAGTTCTTGTGCAAAATAAAAAGTCAATCCTACATGATTCACTCAGAATCATATATGATTCAATCAGAATCATACATGATTCACACAGAATCATACATGATTCACTCAGAATCATACATGATTCACTCAGAATCATACATGATTCACTCAGAATCATATATGATTCACATATAATCATATAATATGTAATTTAAAATTGCTCTAAGAAAGTTTGCTATAATGATATGTACTTATTCTAATTCACTTTTTTGTTTTTCTAATTTTATTTAGGGAAACAGTTTTTCAAACTCGTTTTGGTGATCATGAGGTATCAGCTGTAAGAGTGAATATGGAGACATTGGCACCAGGTTTGTGGATAGATAACAATGTCGTTGACTATTGGGGAGCTATATTGAATTATGAAGAATCTGTTAAAAAGGATCCAGCACCCAAAAGGCATTTTTTTCCAACTGGTTGTATTGTAAGTGTTTTAATTTTTATGCATAATATGTTTACTTTTATTATCCAACTAGTAAAAATAATATGTTTATTTTTACACTTCTTGTTTAATACAGACAGATGCTATGGTGGAAGGTACTATTGGTAAAAATGAGCAGTGGGATGTATTTTTAACGGAGATTACGGCTCATTTTAAAAATGTCAATGTCCCTAAGTTTCTTGCAGAAATTGAATTGGTAATTTCTCATTTCATTTACATATATAATTTTTGAAAGTCTTAATTGGTTTTTTAAGTTTCCTTTTTTTTGTTTTTATAGGCGTTCTTCCCAATTCAAGTCTCCAATCATTTTTACGTTGTTGTTTTTAACATTAAGAAGCCTGTTTTAACAATGATCATCCTTGATAATTCTCCACAGACGTATGTCTCAAAGTACAAGGGTGCGTGCGATATTCTGGTAAGTATTTTATTAGACAGAGCTCATTAATAATGTTCTTATGATTATGCTTATGATTTTCTAAAATGATATATTATTTTCTGATTATTTTTTGTTTCTACTACTGATTATTTAGCTGTAGGATTAGGAGTAGGTATAAATTAGTGGTAGTTTAGTAGTTTTTAGTGTAATTTCTATAGCTTTAGCTTATTGTAATCTCATCTTTCAGTTTTCAATTGAATTGTATTCAACTCAAGTTTTTATAAAATTTAAGCTTTCAATTTTACTCTTACTGTTTTCAATATTTTCAAGTAGTTATAATCTGTGTTAAAGCTCTTATTATTGTTTACATATGATCATTTAAGCTGATTATAGCTTATAGTTAGTTTAAGAGATTTGTTCCAGCTTATACTAGTTAAATGGTTCCTGGTCAATGAAAGTCAAAGGTGACTCATGGTGATGATTATGCGGATTATTAGTGTTAGATTCAGGATTGGTATTGTTGAATTTTGGGTTTAATGAGCTTATTGGGAAGCTTTAATCAGATTCACAGCTTAATCAAGGTTAATAGACTTCATTCTCAATTTAATTCATATTTACTTAAAATTGTTTTGTGCTTCTGTTTCCTGATTAGTGATGTTCAGTAAGTAGTATAAACAAGTTGTAATTGCATTTAGTGATGTATCATTAAGGTTACATTCCTGTTACTTTTGCACTAAAGTTACCCGATTAGACCCATTGTTTAGCAGCCATTCCTGTCTTAGTAGTGCCTTTTCCATATCAGTGTTTAGTTGTTGCTTTCTAGCTTGTTTGAAGCTCTTGTTCTAGGACTGTTGTTACCCCTGTCATCAGATCTGTCCCTATAGCTCCAGTTCATAAGTCCATATATGGTTATGTGTGAATCATATATGATTATGTGTGAATCATATATGATTCTGGAGAATCATAGTATATTTGATCGTTTATTAACGTATTTTTTGTTTTTCTTTTTTGTAGAAGGACTTTTTTTCCAGGTTTCTGCTGCTACATCGACATCCAAAAACTGATGACGTTGTAAATGTTAGACCACGGGTTCTTCAGCTGAAATGGAAGACTAAAAACAACCATTCTGACTGTGGAGTTTTTGCAATGATCCATATGGAGTCCTATTTTGGTGAAATTGCAGCAAAATGGGATGTTGGTTTGTGTAAAGAATCGGAGAAGCAAGTGTCGTTGTTGAGGCGAATAAGGTTCAAAATTGCCACCAAGATTCTATTGCATAAGTTGAATTTGCATTCGCAAAAGATGTATGATTTGGCTTTCAAGTTCCAGTCAGATATAGATGAACAAACAAGGATCTCGATTATTGTGAAGGCAATCAGGAACAGGGCTGCTCGTGATCCAGGAAAAGATGTTCATAAAGAAGATGTTCTTAAGAATGATGTTGATAAATAGATGTCATTAAGAGATTGAAAACTGATGTCGTTAACTGATGCTATTTGTATATTTTGAAAACTGATTGTAGTATTGAAAACTGATTGTATGATGTCGTTAACTGATGCTATTTGTATATTTTGAAAACTGATGGAAGTATATGAAATGGTAAATTGATGCTATATTGATGTTTTAAATTTTCTGATGGTATTTAGGTGCATCTCTTATTTTTAATAACATATATATTTTCCAGAATCATATATGATTCTGGAGAATCATATATGATTCTGGAGAATCATATATGATTCTGTGTGAATCATATATGATTCTGGAGAATCATATATGATTCTGTGTGAATCATATATGATTCTGGAGAATCATATATGATTCTGAAGACTTTTTCTTAATATATATGGCACAAAAAGTAGACGAAACCAACCACAAGAGTTTGGTTGATGCAATTAAATTAACATTGAATCCACTTCATGACACAAGAATGAAAAATAAAAATAAGTCCAAAACCAACATGTCTAAATCTAGTTCATTTTGGATTTTGTACAAAAAACAAATCTGCTGTATTGTTTAGATTAAGCGTTTTCATACATACTAAGCGCGGAAAAGGGCTAATGTTGGATTATATGAAATTTTGCAAGTTCTAAAGTTCTAAAAATAGAGTATGAACAGAATCATGTGAAAATGAGTTTGAAATATGACTTTTATGATTGCAAAGGTGAATGCTGATGGAACAAAAGATCCAAATATGCATGCCTTACTCATAAAAATACTACATGATGAAACAAAAGAATCATATATGTGTTTAAAGTGGGAAATCATATATGATTCTGGAGAATCATATATAATATATGATTCTGGAGAATCATATATAATCATATATGATTTTCCAGAATCATATATGATTCTGGACCAAAGTTGTCCTTGTCTCAAATTCTCAAAACCTGAACCAAATTTAAATTGTTTCATATAAGATTTAAAGTACAATAAACAAAATTTTCCAACAGTGCAATAATAATAAACAAATTTAAAGAAATTGTTATTCAAGAAGCGTTAATCGCTTTTTCAGTTGCGACATTTCTTGTTTGTTGTACACCTGCATCAGTTCCACCATTTTGTGCAGCAGCAACTCTCGCAAGTTTTGCAATATACTTTGGATTTTGTGGACATGTCGACTTTGTGTGCTTGTTAGTATTCACACCGCAGTATCCACATTTCCTTTTCTGCTTAGATGATTCTTCAAGTGCTATTTCTCTTGCACTCTTTCTACGTTCTTCTTTAGACCAACCTTTGGTTTTAGCTCTGGATGGATTGTTGACCACTTGTCTCTCAGGTTTCTTAACTGCATATACATGCTCAAGCACATTCTCAATTTCTTTTTTCCGTGAAGGAGGTTTAGGCGTTTCATCCTCAATTCCTTTCTTGATTGATTTCAATTGTTCCACAAACTTCCCTAACTTTCCTTCATCTTTACCCAACAAATATAGACACTCGTCTACCACGAACGTAGCCTTATTTGTTAATTTCTCAACTGGTATATTCTTTTCACCATACCTATTTGTCATTCTTCTCAATGCAGGTGGTATTATGTCCCTCCTCCAACGCCTCAAGATGTACTTTTCCGGAATCATTTGAACATCACGGTTCTTCAAAGCGCAGAATGCATGTCTACATAAAAATCCAAATCGAAGAAAATGCCTACAAGTACATTCCACTGACCCGTCTTCAAGAGAACGTATAACCTTATTACAGAAAAGAAAGGGAAGAAAATTAGAACCTATATTATTCATTAACAACTAATGTTCAGAATCATATATGATTCTGTAGAATCATATATGATTCTGTAGAATCATATATGATTCTGTAGAATCATATATGCAAGTAAATTTACCTTGTATTCTACTACTTTTTCACATTCCTGCACTTGTTCTTCTCCTTTTTCTTTATAAAGTGTCCTATAAGCAGCCGCATTTCTATCTCTAATCCTAAGCATCTCACAGCCCTCTTCCGTTCTAAACTCTTCTATTGTGCAATTCCAACAAGCTTCCTTTAATTCCTTTTGAACAAGCAGAAACATTGTTCTTGTGTATACTTTAGATGCATGACGTTCCATACTCAATTGTGTAGAAAATTTTGGAGCTGAGTCATATGTGTTAAAGTCCATTTGTTTTTGCCGATACCTTTGCCTCTCCATTGCAGATTCGAAGCACATCATGAAATGAACCAATGTTGATCCGTGATTTGTGAAATTTTTGAAGAATGCGTTTTCACTCTCAGACCTTGAAGTAGTTCTCATTAATCCAAACAGTGGCGAGTCAATAAAATACGCTGGTATCCACATTGCTCGAAGTCCAAACATCTTCTTCATCCATTTGTGGTCTTGCAATTCAAAATCTTCAATCAATTTTGCCCATTTTTCTTCAAACTTCAACGGTTCAATGAACATATTCCACATAATCTTGTTCAAACGCTTTTTGAAATCAGTTTCATCATATATTTCTTTACAAATCTGTAAAAAAAAAAAAATATGTTATTCAGTTGATTCTTCAAAAATCATATATGATTCTATGAGAATCATATATGATTCTTTGAGAATCATATATGATTCTCATAGAATCATATATGATTCTCAAAGAATCATATATGATTCTGTGTGAATCATATATGATTCTCATAGAATCATATATGATTCTATGCATAGTCTGTGTTTAGATTCAGTAAAATACCTTTCCTGGAATTTTTTGTGAGATATGCCACATGCATAGTCTGTGTTTGGATTCAGTAAGTACAGCTTCAATTGCTAACTTCATGGCTCCATCTTGATCCGTTACAATCATTTTTGGTTGTTTCCCATGTGCCTTCATGAATGATTTCAGTAGCCATGTGTAAGCTTTTGTATCTTCTCTTAGAAGCATTCCCGCACCAAAAGTCACACACTTTTTATGATTATCTACCCCGGTGAATGGAATAAACACCATTTCGTACTTGAAAATCATCAGTTTCACAAAATTATTTCAAGAATAGAATCAAGAGTTTCAAATCTCACATAATCATATATGAAAAGTTACTTACTTGTTAGTTCTGTATGTTGCATCAAATGACACTACATCTCCAAATTCCTTATAGTTGCATTTGGCAACTTCATCCGCCCAAAAAAGTGCAACCAACTTACTTTTTTCAACCATATAATGAAATGTAAAGTTCGGCACATAAGTCTGTCGATTTTCCATTTTGTTTATCAGCATTTGCGCGTCACTTTCACCTATACATACATTTATATCCCTTTGATGATTCTTGAAATCACTGCTTGTGCCATGAACATATTGATAACCACCTTTAATACCACATAACAAACGGTGTGCCTTTGTTGCACCAAGTTTCATATTTGAAGATTTCACAACGAACACCTTTTTCGCTTGAGTCATCTTCCTTTGTTTTTTTGTTAGATGCTGATACTCTTTTGGAATCACTAAATGATTGTGCTTAGAATGAAATTTATGAACTACATATTTTCCAGAAACCTCATCCAAAGTTATTAATACTCGCACCATACAACCTGTTACCCGTTGTCTTGTAATTCTTACTTTCTTGTCACTGTTTTCAGGATCCAATGTGTTTATATTTATCTCTTTTGGAATCCCTTGCCTATTACACATAAGGTACTTACTTTTTACCAAACCACTTCTTGTATTTTTTTGCGCCGAATTTTTAACTTCAAATCCTGCTACTTCAGCATATTTGTTATACATTTCAACGCATTCCTCTATCGTATTATACTTTTTCCCCTCAACAGGTATATAAATATCATCAACTACTGGTTCCCAAGTAACAGATCCCCCGGGAGTTTCTTCATGTGCGTATAAAGTTGGCCTTGGTGTTGTCACAGATGCTGAAATATAGTATTTTCATTAGAATCAGATATGATTTATGAAGAATCATATATGATTCTACAAGAATCATATATATATATATATATATATATATATATATATATATATATATATATATATATATATATATATATATATATATATATATATTTTACAGAAAGTATAAACCAGATTCCCAAATAGAATCATATATGATTAAACAATAATCATATATGATTCAACAATAATCTATTAATAAGATTAAAAAGCCAAAAAAAAAAGCTAAATCAATATTACCTTGAATAACAGCAATATTTTCTTCTTTCACATCAGCATCTACCAATATTTCATCAATATTTTCTTCTTCCACGTCAGCAATATTTTCTTCTTCCACATCAGCATCCACCAATATTTCAGCTTCATTCATAACACATCATCCAACATAACGATCTGAGATTCTGTTTTTTAAGAAAATCGCATGTTATTTTGTTTATATATATATATACATATTATATATATATATATATATATATATATATATAAATATATATATATATATATATATATATATATATATATATATATGTTATTAACATTACAACGATCAAATACTCTTTATTTTCTGAATAGAATCATATATGATTCCACAAGAATCATATATGATTCTGTTACAGATAAAACAGAATTTATTCATACCTTCATATCTGATCTACATTTCATATAAGCTTAAAAAGCAAAAAAATAAGCTGATTTACATTTCATATCTGATCTATTATAAAAACAAAAAAAACAGAAACACAGAAGCTACCATATCTGATTCTACTCTCTCTCTCTCTCTCTCTCTCTCTCTCTCTCTCTCTCTATATATATATATATATATATATATATATATATATATATATATATATATATATATATATATATATATATATATATATATATATATATATATATATATTCATACCTTCATCCACATCAGCATCCACCATACCTTCTTCCACATCAGCATCCACCGTACCTTCTTCCATATCTGATTCGACGGTTGTGAATGACGACTGTTGGGGATGACGACGGTTGGGAATGACGACGGTTGTGTATGGCGACGGTTGGGGATGAAGATTGGGTAGGTTTTCTACTGGGGATGACGATTGGGGAGTTGTTGAAGGGTTGGAGATGACGGTTGGAGGTGGTGAACGGTTGGAGATGACGGTTGGAGATGACGGTGGAGGTGGTGGACGGTTGGAGGTGGAGGGTGGAGGTGGAGGTGGAGGTGGAGGTGGAGGTTGGGAAAGCATCGTTGGAGAAGAGGGTAAAAAAACACACCGGTGTGTGTGTGTGTTTTTTTTTTTTTTTGAAGAATGATGTTAATGATTTTTTTTTTTTATTATGTAATTGCCTTTTTTGCCCCTCTAGTGTAAATATTACATCTAATCTAAGCCATTGGATCAAATTAGATTGTATGGTTATGATTTGTTGATTAGATCTATGGCAAGGAGGGGTTCTTCATGGATCTCAACTCTGTAATGCAATCATATCTAGCCACCAAGTATTTCCTAAATTATCGTAAAGATGAGTTAAGATTAGGGCCGAGCAAATTTACCTGAATATTGATCCGAACCGACAAATAGATCGAAACCGGACCGAACTGACTTTTTTTTTATTCGGTTTTGGTTTTGTATATTTATTTCGGTTTTGGTTCGATTCGGTTTTTGTCGGTTTTTCGGTTCGAAACCCGAAAACCGACCCGAACCGAATTATTCGGTTCGGTTTCGATTTTGATATTATTTCCCGGTTCGGTTTTCGGTTGAGTTTTTTCCTCTCTTTTTTCAATTTTCGGGTCGGGTCGGGTTTGACCCGGTGCTCACCCCTAAATTTAAGATAGTTATGATCAATATTCTAGCTTTGTCTGAATGTTTGTGAGTAGATTCTACGCTATGCATTTCATATATGATTAATGATTTTATCTATAATTTTAACAGATTTCGGATCGATGATAACTGAAAGCTTAGCAACTCATTTTTGGATCTCTTATAGATCATTCCAGGTTGGTTCACTATTTTTTCTCGGAGTTGGTTGAAAGATAAAAAGACATGCTTAAATCTCTTAAATTATTTGGGGTAAGTTTGAAAACAATTATTAATAGTGCACATTCATGCTTAATATTTTCTTAAGTCATTGTGTTTGTGTTCTGACGGTGCTAATGATATTTAATAGAGTGATACACTGAAAGTGATGGTTTCGACGGTACATAAAATGAGTGAATATTTAGGTACGATTTTTACCATATAACCACAAATCTCAAGATAGAATATCATGTTAGCCGAACTTTTTTAGATCTTATTGAATCAGGTAAGACGAAATCACATAACAATTGACGATTGAAAGATTATACAACTATAAAAGAAGTTGAAGATTTGGTTATGCTTATTACAAAATAAGGATAACTCATATTTAAATACTACAAGAGAACCACAATTCTCGAGATAAAATGTCGTGTTACATAAACTTTTTTAGATCTGATTGAATTAGGTAAGTCGAAGTCACATAATAGTTGAGAACTAAAAAAGTATACAAGAGGTTGAAGATTTAAGTTCGATTATTACAAAACAAGGATAACTCATATTCAAATACTACAAGGTAATATCCCGAGATATAATGTTGTTTTAGCTATATTATTTTGGATCTTATTTAATCAAGTAAGCCAAAGTCACATAATAGTTGATTACTAAAAGAGTATTAAAAAACAAGAGGTTGAGGAATTAGGGGTGATTATTATAAGAGAACTCATATTCGAGTGATACTACATATATTTTTTTTCCTAAGTGAAAAGTATTGCCTAGGATTGTGGCATGAAAACTAATTTTTAAGGTGTTCAACAGGATCTAACTTAAACAAAGATCTCAAGGAATACGATACATAATAACCGTTGTTTGAGATTTGTGATTAATAACTTTGTTGTGATGTATTATATATCACAAGGTAATGAATTATAATGATTAAACCAATAAATATAAATCTTGTGTTCAAAAGACATCAACATGTCAACTCAACCCGAATGCTTTTACTCAAAATTCAAGTATGATTTTTTTATTTTATGGTGAACAGAACCCGTACATCACACGGGCCATAATGCCTCGTAGAAAAAATATTAGGCTAAAAACTTATAAATTTTGCAATGAATAGATCTTTTTGTATTTGCTTAAGGGGACTAGTTTTGCATCTATAAACAAGGCATTAGTAATTAATTTGGAATTTGTACAAGTTAAGATCTTGCAACATCAATCAACTTGTGATGTCTATCCTCTATACAATTCTAATCTTAGAACCAAAAGTCATGAGATTTATTTTGTGAAAAGTAAATAAAAATCAAAATCCATAAAACACTCCCGTGCACCTCCAGAAACCCCCTATGTCCGTCCCTGTTGTTAATAAACTTTATGTGAAAAATTAGATCGCCACACGGGTATTTAGTAAACCAATAGAATCCACTCAAACCTCAGATAAAATGCAAACAACTCATGATTATATTGTTAAATTGGAAAAAAAAAAAAAAAAAAAAAAAAAAAAAAAAAAAAAAAAAAAAAAAAGTTTAATAAAAAAAATCATAATATCATTGATTAAAAAAACAAAGCATAATAAATTTTAAAGTAGAATTTTAACATTCATCATAAAGACAAAACATCTCAAAAGATATGATTAAAATTGTTCACATATCTCAAAAACCCCAAAAGAATGATGATAAACATTGCTTGTAATGGCGTGCATCACAAATTGTCACAAGGTTACATGGTTTTAAACTTCTAGTCACTGTGATCTTAAAAATAACACCGAGTACATTTTAATTAAGTACGTTTTGGCAACAACATATTTTTGATATAACCATGCAAGCACGAATTGCAGCATATCAAGACCTTCTTTTACAACCACAATTATGCATATGGCGACAAAACCATACCATGTGAACAATTCTTGTTGAAGCACATAGAATGCTGCATAAGGAGATAGGACCCCTGTGAATATGAAGAGTGCTCTAAAAATGGCAGCTTTCCAACGGTTGTCTTGCATATTAGAAAATACCCAATGCGCTGTAACCACATTAATTTTTAAAGCTACTAGGGAAATTAATAAACATAACTTATTTCTTGAGTTAAACTCAACCATTTGGGAAATCGTTGCCACCAATATTCCATCTACTGCTGGAGATGCATTATACAATACCACCCTAAACAGATCAATAATAGTTTAATGTAAATATAGTATCGTTGTAATAAATATCATGGAAATATATATATATATATATATATATATATATATATATATATATATATATATATATATATATATATATATATATATAAAATGTGAGAACTTTCTTAAAGTTGTAAAAGTGAGAACTATTCAAAAATACCATTAAAACATTGATACATAACCATTTTAGCAAAGATGCATCAAAATATTATATATTAATACAAGTTAACATTAAATCGACTAATAACCAACTCATACATGAGAAACTGACTACTGATACATAATTAAAATTTTGATATATATACATTAAAATCTCAAAAAACTAATTTCTTATACATAAATTGATACATCTAATACACAACAACCACTAAAAACTTGATACACAATACTAAAACTTGATACACATTAAACGTTGAATCAAAGTGTATCACTTAGTTTACGTCAATTTTCATAAGAACATCAAATCTTTAACAATTTTTGTTGTTATTAATTATGTTTTTATTTTCTTTTAAGTTGAGTGTCATTTGTGAGATTTTGGTTGGTTATCATTTTTACAACTTTAAGAAAGTTCTAATTTGATCACAATTTTATATATATATATATATATATATATATATATATATATATATATATATATATATATATATATATATAAAGTGTAGGAAGGATTGTAAAGGCGACATGTGACACCCATATGCCACATCATATGACACATGTCACCCCACTCCCCCACCCACCCACCCCCCGCAAAAAAAAAAAAAAAAAATTCCCGCCAAAAAAATTTTTTTTTTTGGGGCAAATTTTTTTTCCCGCCAAAATTTTTTAGTGCATCACAGTTATAAAGTTACTACATCACGTTTACTGCATCACAATTATGATTTTACTGCATCACGGTTACTGCATTCATGGTTTTAATGTTACTGCATCATGGTTATAAAGTTACTGCATCATGGTTATAAAGAAACTGAATTATCATAAGTTTTCTGCATCATATATGTATGTAACTGCATCACAATTAAAATACGATTCTTTTTAAGTTTTGGTGCATCTTTATTATAATTTACTGCATCATAGTTAATAGTTTAGTGCATCAACTATGTTGCAGTAACTTATAACCTTAATGTACTAAAATTTAAAACTGTGATGCAGTAACTTTTATAATTGTGATGCAGTAACTTTATAACCGTGATGCAGTAAATTTATAACAGTGATGCAGTAAAATTTTTTGGCGGGAAAAAAAAATTTTTTGCCCCAAAAAAATTTTTTTCGGCGGGAAAATTTTTTTTTCGGCCGGGGGGGGGGGGGGGGGGGGGGGTTGACACGTGTCATATGTTGTGTCATATGATGTGGCATGGGGGTGACACATGTCACTCCCATAATCCTTCCTACACTTTTTACTATAAATCCCTTTTTAGAATAACCCCACCCTATATATATATATATATATATATATATATATATATAATATATATATATATATATATATATATAATGCTAGGTTTTCTTTTGCTTTTTTGGATAAGTAAATAATGAGTACGGTATATAATCTACTACAAAAAATGTCACACTGTATAATACTTCATGGAAAACCATGAGCAGAGATGTCAAAAATACCCGAACCCCTATAAGACTATTCAGGCAGGGTCATAAACCTTAGTTGGGTCAACTCGATTCACCCAGACTATTTTTTAGGTTAACCTAATAGAGATTTTTTTATTTTGTTCAAACTAAAAAAATTCGAGAAACTTGTCAGGTACATTTTCTCGTTTTCATCCCTAACGCCTAATGAGTTAGTTAAGCTTGAGTTTGTTTAGTTCAGACCAAGCCTAAACTTCCCTTAAACAAAAAAACTAATGTTTATATACATCGAACCATTTCTAAAGGGTGGATAGCTCATTTCAGTCTCCGACACTCACCTATACTAGCTATTAGTTACTCGAAAAAGTGGTTAACCATCACGATGTTTTGAGTTTCAATCAATCCAAACCCACTTGAAATAGACATACACAAAACAAAATAAAATCTTACAAAATAAAACATCACTTAAAAGACACTAACTTGTTATTAGCGTCGGCATCCATGATGACTATTCTTTGTCCCTCGGTACTCTATCGACACAGAAAACTTGCTTTTGATTTTGATTTCGTTCAATGTTTTATAAAAAACAGAGAACTTGCTTTTGATTTTGATTTCATTCAATGTTTTATAAATGAGTAAACGCCACACATATATATATGAATGTGGTAATAATATGTTACCTTATATGAATGAAACTTTTGGTCGATGAAAACGCGTTTACTCTTTCACCGGTCTCGTTTGCAAACACGTTTACTCTTTTGTCGGTCTCGTTTGTTACCTGAAGGAGAAAGTATTATCATATATTTTTTATGAAGTATCATATAAAGAACATTTTAATAGTGAAAATATATATTGTCGATATTAACAATAATGACATTCCAAAAGCATAAAAGCTAGCATTCAAGATCTTAATTTGATAAAACACATTTTTGGTTTGTTTTACCATATAAATTGTCCCTTGATATTTTCAATAATAATACTACGATTACACTGAACTATATAGTCGTTCTTTAAGAGTGGTATGATCATCAAGGCCTTCATTTGATCATACTATAATGCAATATATATACATCACCTTACGAAAATGAAACTTTTGGTCGGTATATACGTGTTACTCTTTTTGCGCTCTCATTTTATTTCACATGTTTCATGTGAAATTTATCCAATTAGTTTTTAAAACATAGGATGAGATTAAAAGTAAGTCCCTATTTTGGTAGAGAAATAAAGGGGAAAATGTGATCACCAAGCATTTAGTATGAAATATTTTATCGAAGGCCTTTCGCTAGTAAAGACATTTATGGTCATCATCATCATCAAATCATCATCAACTTTCTTATTGTGTGACATAAAAAACAAATGTTAGAGGTCTTCATTTAGTTATACAAAAACAAAATAAGGAAATAACACCCGTGTGAATAATAAAAAGTTGTGAAAAAAGTGGTTTTAAAATTACAGCTTTCTATGCGTTATATTGTTGTGTTTCTCATAGAACACAGTTGCTCTTTAAAAAATTTCAGTATTTAAAGATATTGTGGAAATTAACACACATCTTTTATTTCTTGAGGTAAACTCAACTATTTTGATGATTGTTGCCACCAATATTCCGCCCACTACAATGAATATAATATATAATATCAACCTTAAACGACCAACAATAATTCAGTTTAAATTAAGTATATACACATATATACTATTTTTTTGTATAACTAAATAAAGATCTCTAACGTTTGTTTTTTATGTCACATAATAAGAAAGTTGATGATGATGACAATAAATATTTTTGCTATCGAAAGACCTTTAATAAAATATTTCATACTTAATACATGGTGATCACACTTTCCCCTTGATTTCTCTACCAAAAGAGGGACTTACTTTTAATCTCATCCCATGTTTTAAAAACAAATTGGATAAATGTCACACGAAACATGTATAACAAAACAGCGCGAAAAGAGTAACCACATATATACCGACTGAAAGTTTCATTTTCGCAAGGTAATGTATATATAGTGCATCATAGTATGATAAAATGAATACCTTGATGATCATACCACCCTTAAAGAACGACTATAATTCAGTGTAAATTTAGTATTATTATTATAAATATAAAGGGAATACTTATATGGTAAAACAAAAAAAAGTGTGTATAATCAAATGAAGATTTTGAATGCCAGCTTTTATGGTTTTGGAATGTCATTATTGTTAATATCGACAATATATATCTTCACTATTAAAAAGTTCTTTGTATGGTATTTCATAAAAATATTTGACAACACTTTCCCTTTCAGGTAACAAAACGAGACCGGCAAAAGAGTAAACGTATTTGCAAACGACACCGGCAAAAGAGTAAACACGTTTGCATCGACCAAAAGTTTCGTTCCTATAATATAACATATTATTACCACGTTCATATCTATATATTCATGTGACATTTACTCATTTATAAAACATTGAACGAAATCAAAATCAAAAGTAAGTTCTCTGTTTTGGTAGAAAACCCAAGGAGAAAGAATAATCACCATGAATGACCACACTAATAACAAGTTAGTGTCTTTTAAGTAATGTTTTATTTTGTTAGATTTTATTTTATGTTTTATGTTATGTCAATTTCAAGTAGGCTTGACTTTATTGAAACTCAAACCTCAAGATGGTTGACCACTTTTTTTGAGTAACCAATAGCTAGTATATGTGAGTATGGAAGACTCAAATTAGCTATACACCCTTTTGAAATGGTTCGATATATTTAAACATTAGTTTTTTTTATTTGAGCTAGATAGCCGGGAAGTAGGGGTGTTTGGAATTCGGGTCATACTCAGAGGAACCGAAAACTAAAACAGGACCGAACAAAAAAAACCGAACCTAATTTGTCAAAACCGAACTGAATTAAATATTCGGTTTTCGGTTTTGATATGATTTTGGTAATCTAAACCGAAACCGAATTCATATAAATATATATATATATATATATATATATATATATATATATATATATATATATATATATATATATATATATATATATATATATATATTTATATACATAAAATGATCATTAAAACTCTTTCATAATATAAATATAACATTTTTAAGCTTGATTTTTTTTGTGCTAAAAATCTATATAAATAAATAAATAATTAATTAAAATTTAGTAATTTGGGTTATTCAGTTAGGTTTTCAGTTATTCGGATTTGTTTTCGGTTCAGTTTATTCAAATTTGAATTCGGTTCGGTTTGGTGTTCGGTTTTACTCAGGAAAAAATTAACCGAACTAACCAAACCGAATAACCCGATAACCGAACCGATAAACACCCCTATTGGGAAGTTTCGGCTTGGTCCGAACTAAACAAACTCAAGCTTAACTAACTCATTAAGTGTAAGGGATGGCAACTAAAAAAGTACCTGATGAGTTTGTCGAATTTTTTTAGTTTGGACTACCTAAAAGAATTAGGTCAACCTGAAGAGTTTGGGTGAATCGAGTTGACCCGAATAAGGTTTACGACCCTACCCGAATAGTCTTATTGGGCATTTTTTGTAGTTGATTCTTTACCGTATTCATTTTCATCCGATGATCTTCGCCCTAGGACTGACTCTATTCGACCTGCCTTGATTGCCTAGCTAATGCTACCGTCACAAGCAACCTCTCAAGTTCCGGGAGTTACGAAGGAAGCTTCGAGCTCATATTGGTCATGGGTTGAGAACGAGAATCTCACGTTGTCTAGTAAAATGAAAATGTGGATGTGACATCTAGAATAGTTGGGATAGCTTAGTTTTGCTTTGACGCAATCTACGATACTATATCCAAAAAAGCATAAGAAAATTTTAGGGTCTCCGAATAACACAAAATTATTTGTTTCACTATATATATTCTCATGATATTTATTACAATGATACTATGTGTGTATTAAACTGTTGTTAATCCGTTTTGGGTGGTATTGTTTATTCTATTTGCAGCAGTGGACAGAATATTGGTGGTAATGATCGCTCAAATGGTTGAGTTTAACTTGAGAAATAAGATATGTTTATTAATTTCCCTAGTAGCTTCATAAAATAACGTGGTTACAATGCATTGGGTATTTTCTAAAACAAGGTGTATGGTCACTTTCCACCGGCGCCATTCCTATGTGTCATCCACAACGGCGCCATCACACAACCATAGCCCGACGCCATTTGAAATGCGAGTAAACTCACGCAACGCTATTTCTGTTTCTTCTTCTTCTTCTTCTATTTTTTTATTTTATTTATTTATTTTTTTGCTTTTCTGTGGGTTTGTGTTTGTGTTGTATTTTTAGTGTGTAATTTTTTGCGGGTTTGCTTCTCTGAGTGTGTTTGTTGTTTTGAGGTAGAAGAAGGTGAGAAAAGTTGTGCTAGGTGTGTTTATGTGAGCAAAATTAGGGTAATATACAAGTTTTAGGTTAGTTTATCAAACGGGTTGTTGGGCTTCAGTCCAAGTAGGATAATTGGACATTTGATTGGGCCAAAAATCTAGACTTTATAAGTGGTATAAAGAATTTTTGGTATCGCATCCACCACACCCCAATTAGTATTGCATTTTTTTTTAAAGTTTTGTAAGTGTTTTTAATTTTTGTAATTTTTGGGCCAAAACTCTAGACTTTATAAGTGGTATAAAGAATTTTTGGCATTGCATCCACCACACCCCAATTAGTATTGCATTTTTTTTAAGTTTTGTAAGTGTTTTTAATTTTTGTAATTTTTTTTCGTATCTTTTGTTTGTTTACTTTCGTATTGTATTTTCTTATTTTATGAATAAATATTTAGTTTGTGTGAAAATTAAAAAAGAAAAGGGATGTGGGTCCCAAAAAATGTTAAACGACACACATATGGCATGTGATACGAGGGAGGGGTATTTTGGTGTGTAAATGTAAAATGTGAAATGCTAATGTGGCGCTCATTTGGCAAAACGACTTAGGTTTTTGCATGTGGTACCCCTTGCTATAATATGCAACACAACCGTTGGAAAGCTGTCGTTTTTAGAGCACTTTATATTCACATGGGTCCTATTTCTTTATGCAGCATTCGCTGTGCTTGAACTAGAATTATTCGCGTGATATGGTTTTGTCGCCGTATGCATAATTGTGGTTGTAAAAGAAGGTATTGATATGCTTCAATTCGTGCTTGGATGGTTATATTAAAAATATGTTGTTGCCAAAAACATATTTAATATGTACTTGGTTGTAACACCCCCAAAATTTGGTACAGCGGAAGACTAATCAAGCTTTCGGGGTGCTACGAGGATTGGTATCCATCACAAGTCATAAAAGAACGAGATAAAGTAAACATAAGTAAAACACAACCACACGGGGTTTTTAAAGTTTACATTCATCCCAAATTTATCCAAAGTAAGGCCCAAAAGAAATAAACGTAGGTCCACAAATACATATCAGAGTTCGAGAAAATAGATCCTTAAACCGGGTTGCCAAAGCCAAGCCTTCCAAACCAAGCATCCAAAGCCATTACTTAATTACCTGAGAAAACGTGCTAAAAGTCAGCTTTCGCTGGTGATATCATAGGTTTATATTCTTAGTTCAATCAAGTAGACATATACACAAAACACTTGCTAGCTAGACTAGGCCTCGTTCCACTAAACCAACCCTATAGGTGCACCCTATAGTCCAAAACCAATCAAATCAATATGCATACGCAAGAATGCGGCATGCCCAACATTCGTAAGAATACGACATGTTCTTGCATTCGTAAGAATACGACATGCGATGCATTCGTAAGAATACGACATGCTCTACAACTTACCTAGTTCTATAAGCAAAGCAAGTTTAAAATAAAAAGCGATAAGTCCACATAAAAAAATTTGCACGTTTCTCACCCCAAGTATTGAAAAGAAAGTTCAAAAGTAAAAGCGGGGTTATGACTCACCTCAAGTCCAGATATCAGCACAAAGAAATCGGTAGAATCAAGATGTATCAAAACTCAAAAGACGGCAACTACGGACTCGACACTTCCTAACAATATAAGCTCTTTTCATAAACATTTCCTCAAAATCAAATATTCCCAATCCCGAACGTATTCCTTTTTACTTTCCAAAAATCCATTTTTTGTATTATTCTTGTATTAGTTTGGCGTTTGGTATCCATGCGGGTGGAGGGTCGACACAACTCAAACCAAGAAGACATAAAGAAAAAGAATAATAAGACGCTCTACGGGTCTAATATTGGCCCAATATATTATTTAAATAAATCATCAAAGTTTATCAAATCCGTCGACTTGATAATCCTCCATAATTATTTACCTAATATATTATTCCAAGATCATACCCAAAACCTAAGTCACATAGCACGTAGAATACTATATAGTAAGTATCTAAGTTTAATAAGTTCCCTAAATATATCGTCAAACTTACCAAATATGTCAATTCGGTAAACCTCACGAGATATTTAGTAGCTCATTATTCCCGTACACATACCACAACCTATGGAAGTCATAGGATACAATACCCATTAATATACCCTTTTTATATAACCAAGTAGGTCCAATTTAATCCATCGATCAAATAAGTTACGTAGTTATAGAAAAAGAATTTATTAACGTCACACATCCGTGACAAGCGCAAAAGTCATTAAATAAATAATATGGCCCACTTGGACTCAAGTGCCCTCGATCTCGTATAACTCGTAAGTTCCCGTTTTATTTTCCAAAAAGACATTTCGTTTCGTAGAGTATTCAACGTTATAATTATATCGTCATTTATAATAGTTTGTTTATAATAACGTTCCCGACATTTATTATACTATTCTCATAGTATAATATATATCGTTACATTATTATTTTGTTACTCGTGATCATTTTATTTTTAATATACGCACTTGTATAAATATATATACGTTTTTACATTTATATATTTATATAAATGTTTATATTATTAATATAAGTATTACGAATTTTTATTATTAAGTTTAATTAAAATTAATATCGAGTTATAAAAGATGAGTCACATGTCCGAGTCATCACTCTCGGCTCATTGTCCAAATCCAAGTGCTAAGGCGTTTTGCCGAAATCAATCGTTGACTAGAAAGTCAACGTGACTTCTACTCGCACAACCACATGTCCAAAGTAATAAGTCAATACCACATCTCCGTCCATTATCCCATTTCACAAGCTACAACAATAGGGTCCGACTACGGCACCCGACTAACCTATCTCCGTCATACTAGTTTGACCGTCTCACAATCGGTCCATATTACCACTTTTCGTCAAAACAACTCCAAAATATACCATGAGTCCGTATCAACTCGTCATCAACCTCAAAATCATATTAGTAATTATAATTGCAATAACCAACAATATATATACAATTAACCACAAAATCATAACCCGAAAACATCAAAATTCTAATTATACGGGTCGACCTACCAAGTCAAACCCGAGTCAAGGCTTCACCACGAGTCGCGTGGGTCCCACCCGAGACCTCTAGGGTCTCGGCTAGCTCAACCGAGCTCAAACCAAGGCCAAACCGAACCCCGTGGGTCACGGCATCACAACAACAACAATAACAATGTAAGACAACAAGAATAACAAAAACAAACATGACACTATGGTTGTTGCCGAACCCATGAGGGTCTCGGCTCACCATTGCCGAACCACATACAAACCAAGGGACCACTAGTGGGTCTCGGCTTGCAAACATGAGTCACCAAACGAGACACCGAGACCATGAGGGTCTCGGTTAAGCTCAACCAAGCATGAATCCAACCCCAAACAACCTCAAGTATTCGAATTCAAGCACAAATCTGAACCCAAATCGACACCACCCGGATACCAAACATTTCTTTATCAAAACATTATCCCATCTTCATTTTTAACTCAAAACCAAATCAAAACATTCCATGTTTCCACGGATTTGTGACCATATCGAGGCACACGAGATGCCAACCGATGCTACTTACCTTTTTATACCTCCAAACTCACGGATTCGTGTAAAAACAAGCAAGGTTAGTCTCGAATGTGGTGGATTCGAGGTGTTCTTGTGAGAGTTAGGGAGCGTGTGGTATGTAGATATGATGAGGCGAAAAATGATCCGTTTTTAGGGGGTCATTTAAGCCCGAATTCGAATTTATTTGATCAAATATTGCCCTAAATCGCTCCTTTTGTGATTTTAGGTACTTTGGGAGAGAAATCTGGAAAAAGAAGCAATTCGGACGTTTTTGGAGCATAAAAGTGAAGAAAACGCCAAAGTCTTAATTTTCCATGCTGGGAACAGTAGGTGACGGCGTCAAGAGTAACATCCTGACGGGGTCAAGAGCAAAATTCCATGACGATCCAGTTGAGATTTGACGGTGTCACGAAGGTAGGGCGTCAAGAGTTAAAGTCATGACGGCCTGGAAATGATTAAGTCTTGACGGCGTTAAATGTAGATCAAGGCAGTCCGAGAATAGTTTTGGCGGTGAGGTTACGGCGTCACAATGTTTGTCTTGACGCCGTCAGACCCCTTTTCCTATATATAATTTTCTAATTTTCACATTAAAAAGAGAGAAGTTTTGGAGAAACCCTAAGTACGATTTTGGTGCGAATTTTACAGGTTTTTCAAGGGTTCCAAGCCCTTGATACCTTACATGTGTAATTGAGATAAGTGTTCTTTTAATTCAATCAATATGTCTATGTGTTGGTTGTCTATATCTTGTTCTTATCTTAATTCCATCATGCTAGGCTAGATCTATCTTGTGTTTGCTTGGATCTAATGAAACCTAGATGTTAATTATGTGTTGATTACTTGTTTATACTTGTCTTGGATGAATGATTTATATGTTAGGCTTAAGAAAACTGGCAGATCTCCAATTGGTAACATGCTTGAACGTCTTACGAAACATGAACTGACGCGCACTAGGTCTTTATTGGTTGTATTTAATGCATGAGCCACTGTTTACAATCCCTATAGTTGTGCTGGGCATGGTGTAGGAGGAGATAAGAGCTCATAGAATTGGGGAGTTAAGTGTGCCACCCCATGAATGGTATTAAGGAATACGATCTGTCATCCATGCAATTATAACAAGTAATTAACGTGTAAAAGATGTCTAGGGAGTAGTGAAATCTAAGTAAACACATTTTCTCCACTTATTACTCACAACCTTAGTTTAAATTAGTTTATTTTCATTTCTAGTATTTTATTTTAATTGTATGTTTAGTATTGGGTTAGTTGATTAGCAACTAATTCCGCCCAAATCCTTAAAACCCGAGATTTTTACTTGCTTTTTAAAAAAATATAAAAACACAAAAATAATCATCTCTCACCTTTAGAACTAGTATTTAGGTTTTCTAATCCTAGCGACACTATTCCTAAGCTGAACGATCAATCCCCCGGTACTTGTCACTATACTATACTACAACGATCAGGTATACTGCCTGGTGGGGGTTGTAAGCTTCTCGAGATCCCTCGAGAGGTAAAGCCTGTTGCGATTCCCACGCATCAAGTTTTTGGCGCCGCAGCCCGGGGAATAGTTATTGTCTAGGTTAGAATTTCTTTTTATTAGGTCTACTTGCTAGATTCCTTTCTAGTTAGATTTTATTTTTATTTTTAGGTTCTCTTTAGTCTATCTATTTCTTTGTGCCTTTGTTCGTAACTCTTTACCATCCGACATCATGGAGAGTGGGAACATCTTTGAACCCGTCATCCCACCACAATAAAACCCACCATTAGAACCCCTTAGGCCCCGAACCTTAGGAGAGTATTCCCGACCTAGCCACCAAGGCTACCGAAACACCATTGAGCTCACCGGAGCCAATGTGACCCCCTTGCAATCCGACACCATCCGGTTGGTGCAAAGCGGATATGCATTCCATGGACTTCGTTCCGAAGATCCAAACCAACATCTTAAGGACTTCCTCAAAATCATAGATTCCATAGACCTAGATGTTGCAACTAGAGAGACAACCCGATTACGCCTATTCCAATTCTCTCTACGGGATCAAGCTAGTCAATGGCTTGAGCGTTTACCCGCGGGATCCATCACCACATGGGATGATCTCACCACTCGTTTCCTTGCTCAATTTTTCCCACCGGGGAGAACTACTAAGCTTAGAAATGACATCTTGATGTTCCAACAACGTCAAAATGAATCTCTTTATGAAGCATGGACTCGTTTCAAGGACTTACTCCAAAAAGTCCCTCATCATGGCATAGATCTTTGGCTCCAAGTCCAAATCTTTTATGACCATATCGACATCTCCACGAGGCGAGCCATTGACCAATCGGCCGGTGGTAAGCTACGTGATCTTAGTGCGGAACAATCATGGGAACTCATAGAAGATCTTGCTCTCTATGACAACGAAAGTTGGAATGATCCCCGTGACTTGAACAAAACGGTCAAGGCAATATCTTTGCCTTCGAACAATTCTAGCACTCCCGACCGTAGGATCATGGAACTTGAGGACCAAGTCAAGTTTCTCATGAAATCTTACAAAGCTCCTAAGCCTTCAAGCCAAGTGAACAAAATCACTTCTTCATGCGAATTATGTAGTGCTCCCCACGACACTCGTGATTGTGTGGAACTCCCCGGAACAGCTTTTGCTGACTACGCATTCACGTGTACCGACGAAGCGGGAGATAAGTGGTACACTTTCAAGCCCGAGCCAAACACTTACGGTGATTCATACAACCCCTCTTGGAAAAATCACCCAAACCTTAGGTGGAAACAAAATCAACCCAGTTCTTCCAATCCACCTAATCGTTACCAACCAAACGGTCCACCCTCCAACCGTACTTTCAACAACAATCCTTCTAACAACTATGGTAGTACCAACAATCTTGAAGGATTGATGTCTAAGTTCATGGCATCTCAAGAAGCTCGCATATCTAAGTTTGAAGCCGATTTCAAACAAAAGCAAAGCGAGATGACCACTAGAATTGACGCATTGTTGAAAGTTCTCAATGACCGAGAAATGGGAGCACTTCCAAGTGACACAATCAAAAATCCGAAACTAAACGTTAATTCCATATCTTCAGTTTCGTCACCTACTTCGTGCCCACAATACTACTCGGTTAAATCCACGAGCACGTGTTTCAAACAAAACCAAGATCTTCAAAAGGACCAATCAAATAAAACACCCAATATAGAGCCGGTCAAAAGCATAGTTGAAACACCTCTTACGCAAGACCTTGACGATGAATTCAAAGAACTTCACCTTGAACGCCCCGTCATTGATGTCTTAGCGCTTGCTCCTTACTATAGTGCCCTCCTAGAAAAATATGAGAAGTGTAAGCTAGGTAAAAATGGGACCGCCTTCGTTCAAAACAAGTTGCCTAAAAAGCTTGATGATCCGGGTATATTTGTTTTGCCTTGTAAGATAGGAAGATCCGAAGCTTTCGACACACTAGCCGATTTAGGGTCAAGCCTCAACTTGATTCCCTTATCCTTATTCACCGCTCTTAAGCTAGGAAAATTAGAGGAAACAAAGGTATTGATAGGACTAGCGGATGGGAGTATTGCCCACCCGGTTGGAATGATTAAGGATGTAGTTGTTCACGTAGGAAAGTTAACTATATTAGCGGATTTTCACATCCTAGACATGGTTAGTGACACTACATGCCCATTATTGGTAGGAAGAGGATTTTTAGCAACCGCTAGCGCCATGATAGATTGTAAGAAGTCTAAGATAGTGGTAGGTGAAGGCGATACTTGGTCGGTGTACGATGTTAAGAAGCATAATTATGATTGTGATGATGAACCAACACCGCATTGGGTAGAGATGAATAGGAGACCATCTAGATACGGACCTTGGATAGAAATGAACTTCATAGGACCTCAATGCCCATTCTATCTAGAAAAAGATTTCGTTGAAAAGACACATTCGGTAGAACAACTCACAGCTAGAGATGAAGAGCTAGACCCCTTTGAGGACCCAATAGTCTTTAGGAAGATGATTGAGTTCTTAAGCGTAATGCCCATTAACATAGAAAGGAATAAATGGAAAAGAGAGGGAGACAAGTGTAAATGGAGGTGGGACAAGCCACCTAAAGAAGGTGACGGATCATGGCATATGAGGATGACTTTGTATGATCCGGATGGAGAAAAGTTTGAAAGGTCATACCATACTAAGGAAACCGATAGGAAGTTGAAACCTAAGTTTGATCCAAAAGATGTCCTCAATGAGGAACACACCCGTATCACGTAGTAACCCATGACCTTGAGTCTAGCTACAAGACTCGTAAATAAAGAAAAGCGCTTCTTGGGAGGCAACCCATGTTTTGTGTGATTTTATTTTTGTTTGTTTGTTATTTGCTTCCGTATGCATGTTTTATTTTTATTATTGGTAGATCATGTTTCTAAACTAAATAGTGGAAATACTTTACTTTGTTGTTTTGGCCTAGTCTTAACTCCACCTAAAGGTATTTTTGCAAAAGATAAGTGTAAGGGGAAACCCCAAATATGTTTTCAAGAAACAAACCGATCATGATTCTCCACAATATTAAATGAACATGTATATTCGTATTTGTTAGAGTCAAATGCTTGTATTGAGTCATAATGAAGTTTTGCAGGATTTTCCAGGAAGTAGGACCAAGTTTTTCCAGAAATTTTCCGGAAACTTAACATAAGGATTTCTGCAGGTCACTTCTGACGGCGTCAAGTGTAAAAATCTGGAAATTTTACCGGTTTTGTTTTTCTAACGGAGTCTTATGGTTTTTGTGAATTATTAAGTTTTATAATCTCCAGGAGATCTGCAAACTTCATTCCACAAGCATTATATCTTATCTTGTTTTCTAGGATTTAGTAACTTATATAGGATGCCGCCGATTTTACGCGAGGTTGTCTTGTCTATTTTATCAGGTTTTACAGGTTATGTATGACAAGAAGATGATTTATATTTTGAAAGGGAAGCTTTGATTGTTCATTTTCTTGGAGGAAGATCTAACCTGGTCACCTCATTATCCATACCGAGCGAATCAGGGGAGTATTTGATTTCATTCTCTTTACTTTTTCACTTTTACATTCTTTACTTGAACATTGGGGACAATGTTCATCTTAAGTGTAAGGGGAGGGTAAAAAGATGATACCTTACATATGCACTTTCGCTTGAGTTTGTTTTGTTTAATGGTAGATGTGTAATAAAACTATGAGAAATACTTGTTAGTGTAATTTTAGCGCCAAATTTAAAATTTTTTACAACATTTAGGAGTGAAACTTTAGCCATAGCAAGCGTCTCATGGACAGGAGACTGTATGACTAGCACATAACCGTATATTCAGAAAAATTTTCCACCCAAATATGTGAGATTCGCCTTTAGATTTGATAGGAAAAGCATTTATTATTAGTGCTTATGAGTGTACCGGTAGCATTTAGATTCTAGAACTTGCGTTAGTGATGCATCCCGAGACCGTTAGTGAGACTACATTCGTGTGGTAGGATTTATTACATGATAAGAGGCATTAGGATTACCCTTGTGTTAAACCCGTATCATAATTACTTGACCATTTAAGTCATATTACTTGGCTAGTTAAGTCAACTAATTTTTCCCACACCCTTAGCGTTGTACTCATTTTTAGTACACGAAACCCCTAGTACACCCCTCCGAGCCTATCTTTTCGTTTCTAACTTTAAGCATCTTACTTAAAGGAAGAATTTGTTACACCCCACGTAAATGTACACCCAAATCGCCTTAGCCTTCCGTGT
>JARVZY010007973.1:0-21007 GCA_030686995.1 Artemisia argyi | reverse complement strand
AATGCCCCTAAGTTTAAGAATTTGTATTAACATTTAAATAATACCAAAGAAAACCCTAGAAATCTGGAAATTAGCAATATATCAAATAAATTATGAATGAATAAAATTTGTCATTTTATAAAAGTAAAAATATATTTCTTGCATAAAAATTTATTAAAGGGTCGAATATATATGTATGTATATATATTTATAATTAATTTAAAGAGTTAAAATACAAATATAATTAGGAAACTTGTATTTTTACCTTATCACATAAACTTGCAGGCCAAGATAGCCAAGATAAGTATTTTATTTTATATATAATAAACTTTACACGTTTTATTTTTTTTAAACCCTTAAACCGACTTTAATAAAATCGAAACCCCAAGAAAACCCTCACACTCGACACAAAAATTCTGGAGGATCCCAAGCATTTTTACTAAACTTTTTTTGAAGCTAATAAGTCTAGAAAAATAGTGTCAAGGTCTGTGGTTGATCGAATCAAGGTTTGGAAGTTAATTGTGTCGATTATAGTTTAACCGAGTAGAAGAAATTATACTGCTCAATCCATTCGATCAAAACTCTTTCTGGTATTTTATATCATCCTATATACCATATATGATCTGTATAAATGTTTGAAATTGAACCATGCAAGCTAAATTGATAATACGAATTTATATAAGCTAAAAACCCTAAAATCGACTAAAACCTGTAATCAGTTTATGCGATTTTGTGAGCTTTGTATATATTTTATTCTGGTTCTTTATACATCATATAACATCAAAAATAGTTCTCATAATTTTTGGCATCTGAAAACTTAGTTTGGATTTTATTTGTAATCGATTTAATTAAAGAAAATAAAATGAAAGAAAATGAAATCGAAAAAGGTTAGGGTTTTGGTATTTGAACCTGGTATAATTAATGTGTTGTGAGGATGAAATTAATGTTTGTAATGATTGGGGAATTTAAGGTTAGGGTTTGGTGGATTTTTGTATAAATCGAATTGGTACTAAAAGTATAAGGTTTTGTTTTGTAATTTTAGAAACATGTGGGTTATTTTTATAAGTTGTATTAGACCAGGGGTGAATTGGGAAAAATATTATATGAGGGTGTTATGTGTAAATTTGAATAATTAAAGGCTCATTGTGTGAATATAAAAACTATAAGGATTAAAGTGTAATTTAATTAAGTAAAAGGTTTAATTTGTAAAATTATTAAAAGTAAAGGGTTGGAATTGTGAATATGGAAAACTTATGGATTATTTGTATAAAATATGGAAAATGTAATATTTACACTTTTGACCTTGACTTTGGAATAATTACATATTAAACCCTAAACTTTTGAAAGTTGACGTGTTTTACTTTAAACTATAATTAATTGTCATAATGAAACCCTAATTCCATAATAATGATTTATTTAAAGACTTGACCTAATTTTAATGCGAAATCTTTCTTACTAATTTGGGAAAACCTAATAAATATAGAAAGCTACTGAAAGTTACTAAAAATGGAAAGTTGATTAAAAGGAGGAATTTGATTTAAGATAAAGTTGTTAATAATAAAATATCATGTGTAGATTTTTGAAGAAGGGTATTACTTCCTCATTTGATCTTTCTACTTTTGTCAGCTTTGCTTTTGGTTGAGGTACGAATATTCTGACCTTACTCTTAAAGTTTCCTTTGTGTTATTAACCATATGATTTGACAAGCTTCTGATTTGAAACTTTGTGTTTTGAAAACTTTCTAATTTGGACTTTGCTATGATAAACCTTGTTTTGAACTTCTGTTATGACAAATATTTTTGAACCTTTATTATGAACCTTTTTGTTACCTGAGTTTCACTAGGCATGGGGGTTCCATGTCCATGTCAGTGATGCACCTCTGACATGACTCTAGGGCAGTAGAGTGATGTTCTGCCACGTCCCTTGATTGGTGTGCATATATATTTGTTATATGTTTGGGTAGGGGCGTATGGATGCATACTAGACCTGTTATCTGTTATCTGGTGAATGTGGCTGTGTGTGCAATACACGTCCTTCATGAATTCTGGGAGCTAGCTACTCTATTATGTTGCCTTATATGTGTTTATGATATGATTATGATTTGTTTTTGAGCTCTTGATATTATTTTGGTTCTGATTCTGTTTATACAAGTGATTGTATAAATTCCTTACCTAACCTATACACCACGTTTACCAAATATTCGTTATGCCTAAATTATGTTTCCCAAATTATAACCCTTGTACTTCAGCATTTATATTTCGTTTCATTTTATTACATATATCTGGGCTTTTTAAGCTCAGCCGCATTTCTTTTCACCGCGGCAAGTATTCAAGATAGCTTTTGGGATAGCTTTCTGGGATTGTGAGTAGAGCTAAGTGAAGATTTGACCATAGTCAACTTAGATTAAAGTTAGTTATGTAAGATTTTCTTTTATTTATGTTTATGTATGTTTCTGATATGACACAATATTTGTAATACTTTTACCCTTGTCCGGTTGGGGTGTTACAGCGGTCCTCGACTACAAATTCAAAATTTCTATTATCTTATTTTGTCAATAAACAATAAAATTAAGACATAAATAGTTGTGGTAAAATATTGCGAGTTTGGAAAGCTGTCATGAGGATTGGAGGCTAAACAAGAGGTAAAACCAAGTAACACAACAAATTGTTGTGCGTATATGTATTTAACTAAAAACTAAGGACAATTCATGATCTTAATCATAGCCTTGTGGTTTTAACTCTATGAATAGAGACGATGAGACCCCACACATTTCAATAAATAACACACACAAAAGAGATCATAAGCCACTAAAACTCGACCGTATTTTCTCCTCAGGTGCATCTCGTATTCCTGCACAGTCAGTGTTGTTATATTGCATGTGTTCGCTAATGAGAGGCAACGTGATTCAACATCGATTCTAAGGTTCTTATGTACGAGGCTGCCTCGATTAGGTCCTGTTACCACCTTTTAAGTACATTGAACCTCTTCTCGTCTGTATATCGGTTTATTCACTTATTACATAAACGGCTTCATAAAGACTTTTGTTAATGGACTTCAATTCTACTATCGAATCATATTACATGATTTCTTTCGTGTGGACATCGATATCACGATCAATTCGCTATCAATTGATCTTCGATCCGGTCTTGTGTCTCATTTCACGACTCAATGTATCGAGTATCGACAACAACGATTAAGAACTTTACAAAACCAATAATAGCCAAAGTACCAAAAATGTCATATAACAATAACACAAGGCCAATATCAAAACTCACACAAAAGTAAAAGAATAAAATAATGATAAGACTTTTTTCCATCTGGTTTGGTTAGTTGAGCTAGATTTATCAATGTTGCATTTGACTCCAAACAAAACAAAAGTAAAAAGTCCATGTCTTCTTAACTACTATGTGTTTTAAGTGCGCGTGGGTGTGATGTATCTTTATTTCAGAGTCTGACCCAAACACCCCCTTTTTCTCCTTTAGTTCTGTCTCATTCTTATCACCTGTTTGTAAAGGAAACAAAATCTCAAATTTATATAAAACCCATATAAAATCTTCAAGGGTTTATAGGGTTTTGATTATGTAAAAAGGTAAGATCTTTAATTTCATCTTTTTCAAGTAAAGTTTTGTTCTTTTTGCAAATTTTTGGGTTTAATTTGATTGGTTTTTTTTTTTTTTTTTTTTTTTTTTTTTTTCTGTGAATTTTGGTTGAAGTTTGACCTTTTTTTGTTGTTGTTGCAGATCTTGATTCGATAGAAATTTAAGTTTTCACTACCAGGTTGGTTAATTTTAATTTTTTACAAAGTTTTTTTTTTATTTATTTATTTATTTTTTTTTACTTTTGTAAAATGGTTTAAATAATTTTTTTTTTAATTGGTAATCATAGTTTATGTTTATTTAGGAACAAGAGGAATCTATTGTAGATATGATGATTGAGTTGGGTATAAAGAACATTCTTATAATATATATGCTCTTTTCATAAAACAAGGTTAAAAAAAAAAAAAAAAAAAAAAAAAAAAAAAAAAAAAAAAAAAAAAAAAAACCTAATAAGAATCATTTTTAACAAAATTCTGAGATTTTAATTATTGCTATAAGAATTCTCTTGACAAGGTTTTCTTGACTATACGTCGATTTCTTCAAAGTTTGTGTTTCTAATACAGAAATCTAAGTCATATAGCTAGTTAATTATATGAGACTTTTGGTATCGTCGTATCATGGGATATTGCTGGGAGTGACCGCCCAAGTATTCAACCATATCATTTAGGCCGCCTATATATAAAAACTACTTTAGATGATAATGATGTCCTTTAAAGACAAAAATACATTTGACGAGGTGTCAACATGCTATAGGATAAAGTGTTAAACTTTTTGCGTACTCGAGGCATGTTTTGTTGGAATTGATATAAATGAAGACTTACCGCTGTAGTTTCAATATATATGTGACCTTAAAAAAAAATTGTTGAATAAGTTGGTGGCCTTGGCATAAATTATAGATACTTAGTTGTTATCTTTTTTGTTATTATTTGGGATCAGCTAATGTGGCAGGATTCCATTATTGAGCTAACTTTAGGTTAAAACTAGAAAGTATGTCCAAGAAATTTAAAAAAGATAATCCTTAATAAAGAAGTGCAATATAGCCTTTATTGAGGCCCATGTGAGGATGCCTTTTCTAACTATCTATTTTCTTTCCCTTTTTGCTCTTATGTTTTAAACTGATTAACTATCCTTTATATTGTTTTCAGCCGTGTTGAGTGAGAAGACAGAAGATATTGTATTGTGTTTGTATTTAATGTCTTTCCGTAGCATAGTTCGTGATGTGAGGGATGGATTTGGGAGCCTATCAAGGCGCGGTTTTGAAGTGAGGCTCTCAGGCCATCACAACAGCGGAAAGTCACAAGGTTCAGTTAATGATTTGAGTGATAATAATCAACCGGCTCTTGTGATCCAGAACAGTCGGTGGGCTAATCTTCCTCCCGAGCTTCTTTTTGATGTAATTAAACGACTGGAAGAGAGTGAAAGCACGTGGCCTGCTAGAAAACATGTTGTTGCTTGTGCTGCTGTTTGTAAATCGTGGAGAGGTATGTGTAAAGAGATTGTTAGAAACCCTGAATCATGCGGGAAGCTGACATTTCCGGTTTCCCTAAAGCAGGTATATTATGATCCTTTTTTTTTTCTCTGTAATCACAATCTTTTTTTACGGTAATTACTAAAAGTTAGTTTTACTGTTTTAGCCGGGATCTCGTGATGGTACCATTCAATGCTTCATTAAGAGGGATAAATCCAACTTGACATACCATCTTTATCTTTGTCTTACTCCAGGTGAGCAAATTTTAAAACATCTTGATTTTGTGTATTGGTAGTATTTTGTTTCTGTCGTGGTCCAGTCAGTTCCTGAAACTCGATGCAAATCATCTTAAATGAAATGGCTCGATGAATTATAATTTCTAGGTTCTCTATTTGGTGTCCTGCCTTGACCTTACAGGCTTACAAGTCAAATATAATACGTCCAAGTTTTAGAATTCATGTGAATATACTTGATTGACTTAAGGAAAATGAACAAAGGCATGAAAATTGAAAAGGATAATTGTTAGAAATAGTAAAATAATATGTTTTAAAGAGAAGGTTATATAATAAGTATGCTTCAGGAACTAATAGAGGAGTTACAGTTTTATTAGGAGTTACAGGATTGGATAAGTCTTCTACTTATCCTACAAGTGTTAGGATTAGGTTATCTTTTATTATAATTATGGCATTAGGGATGTAACTTTCATTATGTTGAATATAATTAAGAGTTGATATACATATCAATTGGGGAGTTGGTTTATCTCACTAATATAAACCATTGGGGGGTTGGTTTATCTCATCAAAATAGACCATTTATCTTGTTAATTGTTCTTTTCATCTCTTTTATCGATCCGGTTCATATCAGGGTGGTACCTGGACGACCTCTAAATGGTTAAAGAAACAACAAAACATTTCTTTAAAGTGAATGGTTAACCTGGTCAAACGTTGCATAAGTGTTTTTAAACTCTTACAAAATATTAAATTATCATATTTCTTACAAGAAGTTAGATTATATTGATTGCGTAGTTTCTTTTATCTTGTTTCAAATTTTGAATATAAAAAGAGACGGAACTTTTTTTGGCATGTCAGTCACCTGGACCCGTATTTAAAACCCATGTTTTTTCTACGTGATCCAACCTAGTTAATTTTGCCATCTCTACTTAACAAGGCTGAGTAAGTAAGCAAAATAGAAACTTAAGCATATGTATGCGCTTATGACCTATGATATTGTTCCTTATATTTATTTGCTTGCTTTTAAGGTCATGTCACACGCATTTATAAACGCATTACAATGTTTTAAGAATCGTTAAATCCACGTATATAATGATAGCTAGCTTTCGTATCCTAGGAACCTGATGAATCTGAGTTGTTTCTTGATTAGTTGAGTAAATTTAGACATTAAAGTACATTTATACCATTAATCATCCATCCTTATGTTGAAATTTTGGTTATGCAGCAGCTTTGCTTGTTGAAAATGGCAAGTTCTTGCTCTCTGCAAAAAGAGCACGCAGAACTACTTGCACGGAGTATGTTATATCCATGGATCCTGATAACATTTCGAGATCAAGCAACACTTACATCGGAAAACTAAGGTAAGCAACACTTGCTCCGAGGATGTCATATCCATTGTGGTCATTTTCTTGATCGGTTTCATAAATACACAATAATTGCCTAGCATTTAATATATGATCTATTAGTACACATCCTTGCAAAATTATGAAATATGCAAACTTTTAAATATTATATATGTGTTTACAATACATTATATTACTCATATTTACCTAAATAAACAATTCAATCTTGATTGAATTTTTAAAATTCACTATTAAATAAATATAAATTTAACAAAATGAATGACCTGCTTGCCCCTTCTAATTCATCACCCCGCTCGCAAGCTAACTATATCAACCCATATAGTTATTTACTATACATTATGGACGGCGAAGTAATGATTGGCCCGGACAAACAAATCCAATTCTATATTACAGAGTACTATTTTTTTCTGTGAAAGGGATGGGTTAGTTTCAAATTCCAATGAATTTCTTGTTTAAACTTGATTTTCTGTATAGTTTTCACGTATTTGATGTTGTATGACATATCAACTATTGTGCTTTACCAGGTCAGTCGGATTAAAGTAGTTAAAGAAGTAAGTCATGTCGACCTACAAATTTAATTCCATTTTATGAAAACGTTTAGATCATAGTTCACGTGTTTGGGCCAGTTGTTACTTTGCCCTTTGTAACTATATATAGTATAGGATATGTTCATGTGTACTGACGGGGAGATGAAAAAGAAGGGGGGTAAGAGGGTCAATCTAGTATGTGAATCAATTGTTAGTTAAAAGTTTGAAAATTCTATTTCATTCATGCTTTGATTAAATTGTTTATTTTTTAAACAAGAGTATTTTAGTGTTTTGTATTAACATAGATCAGATTCTGAAATTTGCAAGGGTATATATGCAATTGTGCCTATGTCATATCTTTTATTACAACTTCACACGTGCAAAGGCCCATCCAAACACTCTCTTTTGCAGTCTGGTAAACCAAGCTGATAACTCGATTTTAAGTATTCGATATGACGATATCACAAATCAATTTGCACATTGAAGCACCATCATGATAAATGACCTAATGGAATATGATTAGATTTTGGTTTATCCATGAAACTAATGTAGCAGATATTCATGATCTATGAAAATAGAATCCGTGTTCTTTCTTTGATTTATGAATTGAAATAACTCTTTATTTCTTGTCTTTCAGATCTAATTTTCTTGGAACAAAATTTATAATATACGACACACAGCCCCCACATTTCAATGCCCAGATACCTCAGACCCGCGGATCAAGCCGAAGATTTCACTCCAAAAAAGTATCACCAAAAATGCCAACTGGCAGCTACAACATAGCCCACATCACCTACGAGCTTAACGTACTTGGGACTCGGGGTCCACGTAGAATGCACTGCATCATGCAGTCAATTCCAGCTGCATCACTCGAACCGGGTGGCTCAGTCCCCGGTCAACCAGAGCTTCTCCTTCCTTCCCATTCCTTAGAAGACTCCTTTAGGAGCATTTCTTTTTCTAAATCCATGGACCGGTCAACTGAGTTCAGCAGCTCCAGATTTTCTGAGATTTTGGGTGCTGCCATTTCAAATGACGTTCCTGAGAGTGAAAAGTCGAAAATGCCCTTGGTCTTGAAAAATAAGGCGCCTAGGTGGCATGAACAGCTGCAATGCTGGTGTTTAAATTTTAAGGGACGCGTTACGATTGCTTCTGTCAAGAACTTCCAGCTGATTGCAGCTCAACAACCAGCGGCACCACCACCAGCAGCTGCGGCAGGAGCTTCTCAGCCTGCCCAACCGGAGCATGACAAAGTCATATTGCAGTTTGGCAAAGTCGGTAAAGACATGTTCACCATGGACTACCGGTACCCGTTATCTGCATTTCAAGCTTTTGCAATCTGTTTAAGCAGCTTCGACACCAAACTAGCCTGTGAATAAACTAAGGAACAAAAAGAATAGAAAAAAAGATTATACTCCTTTTTGCCATCCAAACATGGAGATTGTTGATGTTGGAAATTTGGATTTTAACCTTTGTTGTCTTGGACATGCCTATGTGAACGCAGAAGTTTGGCTGTTCTTGTTTGTTATCCAAATCTTGAAACTATCTCACATTCTCACCTTTTTGCAAGTTTCGTGTTCTCGGGTAACATTTGCTGGTTTGAGCATCGTATAATCCATGATGATAAAGTTTCTATAAAGTTTCTAATCTAGCATAATGCTCCTCCTAATTGCATCTTGATTCTGTCCTAGGTACATACGCATTACACGAGCACCATCTGTATTCATACATATATGCACACATGAACCACGATATTCATGTATACATACTGCGCTACATGTGTTTAGTATAAATGTGCACATGCCACATGCATACATAAAAATTTAGACATTGCACATACTTATACGGGATTAACCCAGAGTATACAAATACCCACATCGCAAGAAAGCACATATACACACATCCATGGGTGTGGACATGTATCTTTGAGTATAGATATATCGTAGGAGAACCTTCATAGGATCCACATAAGCTACAAATATTGAACGACTCGATTGAGCTAAGGAAAATACAAAGGGTAACGAAGATCTGAAATGATGCCAGAAACTGCGATTAAGCAGGCGACACCGAAGCAGACTGATAGATGTAATTAGTTGGTTTTTTCATAAAAATAATCTAGGTTAGTTTTTATTAGAACCCAATAGAAAATTTTGTTTTTATAACAAATCACTAACTATATCAGATGGTCTTATTACATGATTTCATCCAAAATTTCTACTTTTGAAATTTTTTATTGGCTTGGCTCATTGTTTCTTGTTTTTTGTTCAAAGTTGATTTAAGTGGATAGGCATTCTCACCTTTTTGGAGTGGCCCAAATGTAGAGCTTATATAGTGTCCTCTGTCTATATTACATACTATTACAAAACTAGGTAGTATTACATATTGCATATTACATATGAGGCACTCACATAATGCATAACGTCATGTAGTCATATTTACTTATACTTTTACTCAGTGAATTTGGATTAAAGAATGCTAGCATGATAACATGTATAAACTTTCTGACATGCCTCAAAAAACTCAGAGACAGCCTTGCTGGTTGAGTACCCCATAGGTTCGAATGAAATGCTCATAAGTAAAAACAAAGAAAAAATAAAACTTTTGCATTGGTCCACAAAACCTTGTAAGCTGTAATCTTAGTGGTTACTGCAAGTCCGATATTAATAGTTTTATATCGGGCATTTTAGAGCCTGCTATTCAGAAACATTAGCTTTAAAACGACTAGATGACTTTATGATTGTTTTACCCACCATGTACGTTTATAATGTAACGCCTCGCAGAAGCTGTTTTGGATACCAAGGTTTTGTGTCAAGATTGGGACCATAAAAAGATATATGGTTCTTGATATAAAGAAAAGACATTGCACAATTGTGGGCTTTAGAATAATCTAATCATTGTTGAGACAGAAAAAGACAAAGATGTGCAAATAATCCACCAATGTTGACCCATGTCCAAAAGATATTCTTTTTGAATATATTAGATGTTTGTATGTGTGTGCCACACAAATTTGGCTTATATTCTCCACAATAATCACTTTATGAGTGTAAAATATGGAAGATGTTGAATCATCATCCATTCATGGATACGCCGGATAATTTGTCTCAGTTTTCGGTTGTTACCATGGACGATGCTAGCAAATCTCTACTCTTGCATGGGTTTTCTGCATCAGCACATCTTGGTTTTTTGTTTCTTGTATTCATCAGTTGGCTCTGCAAAAAGTGTAGCATCAAAGGGCAAGAATGTAGTACACGGATGTCCGAAAATGGAGTCTTGTTTTACAAACAGGTCCTGTTTTCTTGTGTGGTTCTTGTGCTTCTTGACCTTGTTATGTGTTTCTTGAGTCTTATTTAGGGGTGATCATCGGTCGGAAACCGGACCGGACCGGCCAAGACCGGACCGGACCGAAGACCGAGAACCGGAAAACCATAGACCGAGACCGGACCGAATATGGTCGGTCCGGTCTCGGTCCGGTCTCGGTCCGGTCGGTCTTCGGTCGGTCCGGTCCAATTAGGCAAGTTTTTTCGGGTTTTTGGTCGGTCCGGACCGGACCGGACCGGACCGACAGGACCGAGACCGAATTTGGCAAAAAGCTTAGACCGAGGACCGGACCGAATGTGGTCGGTCCGGTCCGGTCGGTCTCGGTCCGGTCGGTTTTGTCGGTCGGTCCGGTCCGGCCGGTCCGTTTGCTCAGCCCTAGTCTTATTTATTGGTATAGAAACGAGTGGACTAATGAAGACATAATTACCTTTTGGGATACTGTTGTTAGAACGTTCGTTTGGTTATATGTTTCGGTTTACTTGCATACCCATGTCTCTAACTCAACAGATACCAAGTATCCTTTTGTATTAAGGATTTGGTGGGTGTGTTTTTTCGTAATCTCTTGTTTTTGCCTTGTGTTAGACTATGCTTTCTGTAAAGATAGCAGATTTTTAACAGCTCAATTTTTGGTATTTGATGTTTCATCTACTTTTATCGGTGTATTCGTGTGCTATGTGGGGTTTTCAGTTAGAAAAAGTGATGAAAATATAAGCCATCTTTATCAAGAACCGCTGCTGGATGGTGGGTCAAGTGTCATAGGTCAATTTAGAGAGTCTAAACGTGGGGGCGAAACTATAACTCCTTTAGCAACCAGTAACGTATTTAGTCTTCTTACATTCTCTTGGATTAAACCGTTGATTGCTTTAGGATATAAAAAACCATTAGATCTTGAAGACGTTCCACGACTTGACGGTGTTAACAATGCTAAAGGAGCGTTTTCTGTTTTAAGAATTAAACTAGAGTCGGATAAGGGTAAAGACAGCCAAATCACTACTTTTAGTCTCGTCAAGGCTGTGATACTGACAACATGGAAAGACATACTAATCACAGCACTTCTTGCACTTGTCTACACTTTGGCTTCATATGTCGGGCCTTTCCTCATAGACTCATTTGTTAAATATCTGAATGGTCATCGAGACTTAAACGAAGGCTTTTTTCTAGTTTCTGCATTCTTTGTTGCTAAGGTTGTAGAGTGCTTGGTACAAAGGCACTGCGATTTTAAGAAACAACAGGTTGGAATTAGGGTCAGAGCTTCTCTTGTTGCAATGATCTACCACAAAGGTTTGACTCTTTCATCTCAGTCGAAGCAAGGACACTCCAATGGTGAGATTATAAATTTCATGGCTGTTGATGCCGAAAGAATCGGTGATTTTAGCAAGTGTATGCACAACCCTTGGCTCGTCATTGTACAAGTTGGTTTGGCGCTAGCAATATTGTATAAAACTCTTGGCGTTTCTTCACTAGCAACTTTTGTTACGACAATAATCGTCATGCTGTCTAATATACCGTTAGGGAGATTTCAGGAGACGTTTCAAAGGAAGTTAATGATATATAAAGATAAAAGGATGAAAACAACTTCTGAAATCTTAAAAAACATGAGGATTCTCAAGCTATATGGTTGGGAGATGAAGTTCTTGTCGAGAATCGATGATATTAGGAACGATGAGGCACACTGGTTGTATAAATATATGTTTGCAATGACCATGACCGCTTTCGCATTCTGGGTAGCTCCCACGTTTGTGGCTGTAGCCACCTTTGGTTCATGTATGCTTGCTGGTGTCCCACTTGATTCAGGAAAAGTATTGTCTGCACTTGCAATATTTAAAAATCTCCAAGAATCTGTGTATAATCTTCCCAATACAATATCTATGATAGCACAGACTAAAGTCTCACTTGATCGTATTGCATCATTCCTTAGTCTTGAAGAGTTGGATTCTGATCTAGTGGAAACAGTCCCACGAGGTAGTTCTGACACAGCGGTTGAGATAATTAACGGGAATTTCTCATGGGATTTGACATCTATTTACCCGACATTGATTGATATAAATTTTAGAGCTGTTCATGGTATGAACGTTGCTTTGTGTGGCGCTGTTGGCTCGGGTAAGTCGAGTTTATTGTCATGTATTCTTGGAGAAGTACCTAAATTATCAGGACACGTTAAACTTAGTGGCACAAAGGCTTACGTTGGTCAAACACCATGGATACAAAGTGGAAAGATAGAAGAAAACATATTGTTTGGTAAGGACATGGAAAGAGAAAGGTATAATAAGGTACTTGAAGCATGCGATTTGCTAAAAGACCTAGAAGTTCTATCGTTTGGTGATCAAACAATTATAGGTGAGAGGGGAATCAATTTAAGTGGGGGCCAGAAACAGAGAATACAAATAGCACGCGCTCTATATCAAGATGCTGATATTTATCTATTTGATGATCCATTTAGTGCTGTTGATGCTATTACTGGAAGCCATCTTTTCAAAGTGAGTTAACCTCTTCTAAATTATAGGTTTTCCGAGTGATTTTACTGTAGCAAGTAGCGGTGACTATTTCGACCATTCACTTATAAATGGGTCATTTTGGGATTTTTTTTTCTTAAACGGGTCAAATGCATTAAGCTAAAGGATTTCACTAAAACAGAACCCCCACCTGAAGTGTATTCAAATAAAAACCACCTAAAATGTTTTTTTAAAAGATGTTAGATTAGTGTTGCAGACAATATAGCTGTTTTACTCTTATTTCGTACAATATTTTGTTATAAAATGCAGAGAACTAGATAAAAGGGGTGTTTTTTGGTCAGTCAGTCTATCCCGACACACCCACTTTGACACCTCTAGTAGAAAGACTGCACAATGTTCTGTGATATCCTAACAAAAAGTTTAGCTCGGATAAGGTGTTTTAGTATGACACATCCACGAATGCTCTTTGGATTCTAATAATACTAATTTCTTGAATTTTAACTAGATAAAGTAAGTTTTCAACAGGAATGTATGATGAATTTCCTGGAAACAAAAACGGTAATCTACGTGACACATCAAGTGGAATTTTTACCCCTTGCAGACCTCATTCTGGTAAGCTTTAGAAGTACTATTTTCTCAGTTTCTTTGCATTCTTATAAGCAACCACCAATCTTAATGAAATGGTCATCCAAACCAGGTCATGAAGGATGGAAGAATTACACAAGATGGAAAATTTGATGATATTCTTAACTCAGGAAGCGACTTTATAGAACTTGTTGGTGCGCATAAAGAAGCTTTATTGGAAATAGACTATGCCGAGAAGAACTTCAAGTACGATATATCGGATATGAATGAAAACCAAGGAAGTCAGGGCACAATCAGGAAAAACATCCAAGATGAAATTATAAACTGTCAAAACGGTAAGCAAAGGCAGCTTGTGGAAGAAGAAGAACGAGAAAAAGGTAAAGTTGGCTCATCAGCTTACTGGAAATACCTTACAACTGCTTATGGAGGGGCACTTGTTCCATTGATATTGTTAGCACAAATTCTGTTTGAGTTATTTCAAATATCGGGCAATTACTGGATGGCTTGGGCATTTCCTGCATCAGAAAGTAGTACAGCTCGTGTTGGAGCCGCTAAACTTATGTTTGTTTATGTGGCTTTTGGAATTGGAGGCGCTATCTGTGTTCTAGCAAGATTTTGGTTTCTTATGAAAGCTGGATACGAGACAGCTAACAGACTATTCTACAAAATGCATTTTTGTATTTTCCGCGCCCCCATGTCTTTCTTTGATGCCAACCCATCTGGACGAGTTCTAAATAGAGTAAGTCAATACATTTTTTCTTGAATTTTGCTTTCAAAAACTCATTGACATCATGACATGGAAGGTTTGAGTAGAGCTTCTTTCGTAGGTATCTACAGACCAAAGTGCAGTAGATTTAACGATACCGTATATTGCTGGTCCACTTGCCTTTAATGTCATACAGACTTTGGGAATTATTTTAGTTATGTCGCTTGGTGCTTGGCCCGTGTTCCTTGTCTTCTTTCCTGTGGTTGGAATTTGCATCTGGTTACAGGTAATCATTATTATCCTTTCCTGATAACTTTATACAGGGGTTCTGCATGTAATCATCAGCCTTGCAAAGTTATCTACGACAAAAAAGAAAAGAAAAAAAAATCATTTTTGCTACCTACATTATTTGATATATAAATTAAACACCACTTCTCTCTATAACCGGTATAATGATATTTTAGTACTCTTATTCCAGCTTATGTTTTACATGTTTTCATTGTACTTGAAGCAATATTACCTACCTTCAGCTCGAGAACTGGCACGACTGGTTGGAGTGTGCAAAGCCCCAGTCATACAACATTTTTCTGAAACAATATCTGGATCAACAACAATAAGAAGCTTTGATCAGAAAAACAGATTTGAAGACACTTGCTTGAAGCTGATTGACGATTATTCCAGGCCAAAGTTTCATGTGGCTGGTGCACTTGATTGGCTAAGCTTACGGTTGGATATGCTGTCATCTTTTATTTTTGCCTTCCTTCTTGTCTTTCTAGTCTCAGTTCCTGAAGGAACCATTGATCCAAGTAAGTAACTTTATAAGTCAATCAGGATTTATGTGTAAGAGCATTAAATGATTCATTCCCTCCCATCGCATTAAAGGTACTGCGGGCTTAGCAGTGACATATGGACTAAACTTGAACATGTTACAAGCTTGGATGATAGAAAAACTTTGCAATTTGGAAATACAATTTATCTCGGTTGAAAGAATATTCCAATACAGTTGTATCCCCAACGAGCCTCCTCTTGTTATAGACTCAAATAGACCTGATCGCGTCTGGCCGTCAGAAGGAAATGTTGATATCCAACATCTGCAGGTGATTTTATTATTATTTTCATTTTTAAAGTTTTGTAAAAGTCAGAATAAAAGCTATAAATGTTTGAATAGGTTCGATATGCCCAACACTTGCCACTTGTGTTGAGAGGTATTACATGTAGTTTCCATGGAGGTACAAAGACTGGAATTGTGGGGAGAACCGGAAGTGGTAAATCTACTCTTATACAAACACTCTTCCGTATTGTGGAACCTACTGGTGGAGAAATTATGATAGATGGTATTAACATATCATCAATTGGACTCCATGATTTACGATCCAGATTAAGCATAATTCCTCAGGATCCAACTATGTTTAATGGAACTGTACGAAGCAACATGGACCCACTTGAAGAATATACAGATGATCAGATTTGGGAGGTACACATGATGATCAATCCTATTTTATCTAACTTGCAGATAGTCTGATATATAATATGATACACTAGTAGTATTTTATCATTTAGGCTCTTGATAAGTGCCAAATTGGAGACGAGGTCAGAAAGAAGGAAGGAAAGCTTGATTCAACAGGTTCTTGATCTCTCCAATTTAACACGAGTTATATCTGTCAATTTGGCCTTAAAATACAAACTTTTCATAACCCATGTTTGTAAATTGCTTAGTTACTGAAAATGGTGAAAATTGGAGTATGGGTCAAAGACAACTGGTCTGCCTTGGCCGTGTACTACTCAAAAAAAGCAAGATTCTGGTTCTTGACGAGGCAACTGCATCAGTTGATACATCAACTGATAACATGATTCAGAAAACACTTAGGCAACACTTTTCAGACTCTACTGTCATAACAATAGCACATAGGATTACCTCTGTCGTCAATAGTGACATGGTTTTGGTTTTAAGCAATGGTATGTTTGAGTTCAATCTGAGTCATTTTTACCACGGTTCAATACAATATCTTGTGTGCAGTAAAACATTAGTTGTGATTCCTTTACTTGATCCATGATATGCAGGTTTGATTAAAGAATATGATTCTCCTACAATATTGTTGGAAGATAAAGCGTCTTCTTTTTCTGAGTTGGTTGCAGAGTACAACATGAGGTCGAATTCTAGTCATACAAATTAATCACAGTGACAATCAACGGATGCCAAATTGTAATTTTTGTGTTCAGTACTGTCATTTAGAAAATAAAATGTACAATTTTATTTAACGCACTCGCTGAATAGCAAGAAAGATAAAAGTATATTGGTTTATCTTGGGTTCATAATTCCAATTCGACTGGGTATCGATTTTGAGTTTTTATATAAAATAGTGCACTTAGTGAATAGCAAGAAAGATTATATAGCTTGGAAATGAATGTTATAATGTATTGCATCAAACTAAAGTTTCCGACTACGAGGCTCAGCGATGCCAACAACAAACATTTATCTCTAATCCTATCAACTTGATGCTTATACATGTGGACAAATGCAAAAAAAAAATCTAATTCCTAATTAAACATTTTATCGAGAATGTAAGGTATACAAACTTGTAAGAACAGATTTGCTAATCATCAGTGTTAGTACTTGTATGACTCGAGTTTGACCTCATGTTGTACTCGGCAACTAATTTTGAAAATGAAGATGATTTTCCCTCCAACAATTTCATAGGAGAATCATATTCTTCAATCAGACCTGCATATGAAAAGGGTAGAGCAAAGAATTAAGGCCAAATTTTCAATGTTCACAGGAGATGGTAGCGATAAAGGTGTCAAAATGAATAAGATTGAGATCATACGAACCATCGTTTAAAACCATAACCATGTCACTACTGATCACAGAGGTGATTCGGTGTGCTATTGTAATGACAGTAGACTCTGAGAAGTGTTGCCTAAGGGTTTTTTGAATCATGTTATCGGTTGCAGTATCAACAGATGCAGTGGCCTCATCAAGAACCAGAATCTTACTTTTCTTGAGCAGTACACGTCCAAGACAGACCAGTTGCTGTTGACCCATACTCCAATTCTCTCCATTTTCGGTAACTGCAGCAATTTCACAAACATGGGTTGTAAAAAGGTGACCTTTTTATACAAAATTGTAAATAAAAATTATGTTAAAAAATCATGGAGTGACCAAGAACCTGTTGAATTAAGCTGGCCCTCTTTCTTTCTAACCTCATCTCCAATATGACATTTATCAAGAGCCTGAAATGATCAAGATTATGAAACTACCACCGAATATCATATTATATATCATACTATCTGCTAGCTTAAAAAATGAAAAATTGATCATCATGCATACCTCCCAAATCTGATCATCTGTATATTCTTCAAGTGGGTCCATGTTACTGCGAACAGTTCCATTAAACATGGTAGGATCTTGGGGAATTATACTCAATCTAGATCGTAAATCATGGAGTCCAATTGATGATATGTTAATCCCATCTATCAAAATTTCCCCGCTAGAAGGTTCAACAATACGAAAGAGTGTCTGAATAAGAGTAGATTTCCCACTTCCTGTTCTTCCCACGATTCCCGTCTTTGTACCTCCATGGAAACTGCATGTAATACCTCTCAAGACAAGTGGCATGTGTTGGCCATATCGAACCTATTCACACAGTTTAACTTTTTAAAATGTTATATATTTATTTCACGATAGATATTATAAAGAAAAATAGTAATTACCTGAAGATCATGAATATCAACTCTTCCATGTGATGGCCAGAAGTTATCAGGTCTATTTGAGTCTATAACAAGAGGAGGCTCACTAGGGATAGAACTATATTGAAATATTCTTTCGACGGATATAAATAGTGTTTCCATATTGCCATATTTTTTTATTACTGAACCTTGTACTTTGTTCAGAAATAGTCCATACGTCACTGCTAAGCCAGCAGTACCTTCAGTTTGTGATGATTGTTATGAGTCATTCACGCATTAAAACTTATTTGTAGCATAAACGTTACTTACTTGGATCAATAGTTCCTTCAGGAGCATATACTAGAAATATCAGAGTTGATATGAAGGTAAAAGAGGACAGCATATCCACGCGTAAGCCTAGCCAATTCGATAAAGCAGACACATGTAGCTTTGGCCTTGAACCATTGTCAATCAGCTTCAAGCACGTGTCTTTAAATCTCTGTTGCTGATCAAAGCTTCTAATTGTTTTTGATCCAGATATTGTTTCAGAAAAATGTTGTATCATGGGAGTACTGCATACACCAACCAATCGTGCTAGTTCTCGTGCTGAAGGTTGGTAATATTCCTAAAAGTACAGTTATTACTAGTAATCAGAAGCCGGAATTTGGTAATAGCATCAGCATAAATATCATATATACAATAGTTGTATGTGATATGCAATTCCAGTCAATCCGAAGGTCTTGGTTGAAAAGTAAGTACCACAAATAGCAAAAAAATTGTTTGGACATAACTTCGGAAAAGAGGAGCATGAGGGGTCACCTGTAACCAGATGCAAATTCCAAACACAGGAAAGAAAACAAGGAACACCGACCAAGCACCAAATGACATAACTGCAATAACGCCCAAAAGCTGTATGACCATAAAGGAAAATGGGCCAATATTATATGGTATCGTCAAGTCCACTGCACTTTGGTCCGCAGATGCCTGCAAAGAGTAGTTACTTAACAATACCAGTAATAACACATCACCTATTCTGCGTGTTAAAAACTTGAAATCAAGTTGCCTGACAATGTTAAGCAAAATACAGTAGTCACTTACTCTGTTTAGAACCCTTCCAGATGGATTTGCATCAAAGAAAGACATGGGGGCACGGAAAATACAAAAATGCATATTGTAAAATAGTTTGTTAGCTGTCTCATATGCTGCTTTCATAAGTAGCATCAGTCTTGCTAGAATAGAGAAAGAGCATCCAATTCCAAAAGCGACATAAATCATAATGATCTTAGAGTCTCCAGCACGAGCTTCATTGCTTTCTAATTCAGGAGATGCCCAAGCCATCCAGTAATTGCTCGAGATTTGAAGTATCTCAAACATAGTATGTGCTAGTAAGATCAACGGAACAAGTGCTCCTCCATAAGCAGTTGTAAGGTATTTCCAGTAAACTGAAAAACCAACTTTACCTTTTTCACGCTCTTCTTCTTCCACAAGCTGCCTTTTCTTACCATTTTGACTCTTTTTAGTCTCTTCTTTTAACTGTTTCTTCATGGTGCCCTCACTTCCTTGGTTCTCATTCACATCCATTGTATCAGAAATTACTTTCTTACCTGCATAATCTATTTCCAATAATGCTTCTTTGTGTGCACCAACAAGTTCGATGAAGTCGGTTCCCGAGTTTAAGATATTGTCATATGTTCCAGCTTGAGCAATTCTTCCTTCCTTTAAAACCTGGTGGGTAACCGTTTTGTTCAGATAGGTACATTCATGGACATATGCAAAGAATGTGAAGAAAGACTACTTCAAAAGCTTACCAGGATGAGATCAGCATCAGGTAAAAACTCAACCTGATGCGTGACGTAAATCACTGTTTTTTATTCAAGGAAGCCCAGCATACATTCCTGTGGATAGAATACCTTATCTGGTTAAATTCAAAAAGGCTAATTATATGTTTAACCAAATTTGGTTTGATTTCTTTCTTAGGTAACAACTTATTTCAGGACAGAATCACAGAAACTCTCATCAAAATTTAAATAAATTTGATTTAGGGTATTTACCTAAGATAACCGATGTTCACGAGCCATGTCAAAAAAAGTTAACATGGTCAAAATTTGCTGTCATGTCATCATTTTGACTTACTAGGCCAGATTACCTCAAATTGAAACATTCTAAAGTTGGTTACCTTAAACCAAACAAGGATATTTTAGCCTAACAAAGTTGCTTACTTTAGACCATTTTAAAAAATTAGCCCAATCCACAATTACAAATAGTATAACACTACTAGAAAAATTAACACATATAGTGTTATTTTTTTGTTTGTGTTAATTTTTTGTTAGTATATAATGAAGCACATAACCTGTTGATTATATGCACCATGGGAAACAGCTAGACGGATTAAAATTAGAAAATAGATGTTAATTAACTCACTCTGAAGATATGGCTTCCGGTATGAGCATCCACAGCACTGAATGGATCATTGAATAGATAAATATCAGCATCTTGATACAGAGCACGTGCTATCTGTATTCTCTGTTTCTGACCACCGCTTAGATTTATTCCCCTCTCGCCTATAACTGTTTGATCACCAAATGACAGAACTTCAAGGTCTTTCTTCAAATCACATGCTTCAAGTACCTTATCGTACCTTTTTATATCCATCTCCTTACAGAATAAGATATTTTCTTCTATCGTTCCACTCTGTATCCATGGTGACTGACCTACATAAGCCTTTGTGCCACTAAGTTTGATGTATCCTGATAACTTAGGCAATTCTCCTAGAATACATGACAGTAAACTCGACTTTCCTGAGCCAACAACGCCACACACAGCAACCCTCATTCCATGAACAACTCTCAATTCTATATTACTTAATGTAGGAATAGAAGATGTCACGTCCCATGAGAAATTCCCATCAACTATCTCAACCGCAGTGTTGGAACTGCCCCGAGGGACCATTTCTACCGTATCAGAATCTAACTCGTCAAGACGAAGGAATGATGCAATACGATCAAAAGAGACTTTAGTTTGTGCTACCATAGATACTGTCTCCGGAAGAGTATACACGGATTCTTGGAGAATATTGAATGTTGCAATTGCTGACAGTACCTTCCCTGGGTCAAGTGGG
>JARVZY010007972.1:0-21010 GCA_030686995.1 Artemisia argyi | reverse complement strand
TTCCCCTAACACAAGTTCATAACTCAAATTCGATTTTGGGAATTTACAGAAAAAGAGATCTTAATCATATATATTTAGAAAAAGAGATCTTAATCAAATGACTCTCTCTTCCCACAGCAGGTGTAACCATTTCTTTATATCGACTATTTTATCTCAGTATACTATATGTTAGATCAAACTCTGCATCAATGGTCTAATCATAAGTATATGGCAGACCACATATTGACCAAATCTAAGTTGCATCCGTGCTGAATATCTATCATAATGCGGAATTGTGAGATGGTAGTACCTGATGCTGCTTGAAAACTTGAGACCCCCCATTGACCCGTTTGAAGATCATATATATGTACCAAACCATCCTAGATTCAGATTTGCAAAATAAGAGTGTTATACTATGACACTAGATGTCGACCATAGGGCTCAATATCAAATTGTATCCGCTGATTGGTAGTTTCTGTTGATCTATGTAATCTGATAATTCAGCAGAGTGAGCAAAAGATTAGCCAAATCTAATCATTTTAATGCTAGCATTAACTTAACTCAATGAAGCACTACTGGTAAATATTAAGAGAACGTAGATTTATCAGATTACATAAAATATATATGTCACCCCGGCCAGAAATAAAGGCACTTACTTGTATACAATTTCAACAGTATTGCGTATATCCCAGTATAGTATATATGGATCCTACATAATTAGTCGATTACTTGGATGAGATGTAATACATTTAGCAATTAGCACGCATGCAAAGTGAAAACTAATATGTGCTATACCTTTCGTCCCCCTGTATAATAAAGATAGTTCCCATCTTTGGAGAATTGAACCTGTAAACGAAGTGATGAAAAACAGTCTACGTAATTTTTTAATCATAATTAGACGACAATTATTATCGGTAGTTGCTCACTTGCTTGTGTAACCCCGCCTTCTTGACCATGAAGGGCATACAAGAGTTCCTCCATATTATCTTCCCTATGTATTGCTGTAGTTTGGCTATATGACCCTGTAGCAAGCAATCCTGTATGGCTTGGAGAAAAAGCAATCGAAGATATGATACCTGAAGAGGATTACCCGATATACAAGTTCTTATATTTATACAGAAATGATAGCAGAACTATTGTTGAGAAACAATTTTCACGACAAAAAGCAAAAGTATACGGTTAAATATCCGATTACCAACCTGATTGGCCTTCCTTGTTTACTTGGATGGTTGAGCGTTGTTCAAAATCTCTACCAGGGCGATGGATATCAAATATACTGATGGATTTATTGTAGCCAGCAAATATCCTGAAATAAAAAACATTTTTTCAGTATTTTACTTTTAGAACTTATAATTAAAGCATATCGAACCCAAACAGTCAAAGCATATCGACACTTTTTGCAGCATCTACCATTTCATAACTGAAGTATACAACCACTCAGTTGGAGACATATAGAAGTCTACCATCTTGGATTCTTGTCTTGTATATAATCTTAAGAGCTTCTCTCCCAATCCCATTTCTTCTCGAATTTAGCCAAGTATATATACTTTCAAAACTTCACTCACAATGCCATGTATAATAACAAAAAAGAAAACTTTAGATAACTACACTTAAGTACATGCCGTACAACCATCTGGCAGTTACATTAACCAAAGCTAATTAGTTTAAGTTTAAGCTTTCGGTTTATTTTGAGACAGTATATAAAATAAGCCAAAACCAAATAAGCTGTCATGGAACCATTTTCCAATTCGTATGAATTCGAAGCTTTTATTTACAAAAAATTTCTGCCATACAAACTAATTTAAAAAATCTACAAACATAAAAGGGCATATTAATTCTAACTTAAAATATGCTAACATGAACACTTTAACAAATTACTATCAATTATATATAAATTTGAGTTCATATCATCACAAAATTTCTTTCAGACATTTAATCAAACACGTTGTGTGCAATTATTTAAAAACAAAATTTCATTACGGATGGATGGATTGATACATATAAAGGAAAACATACATACCTTAATTTTTTTTTTTTTTTTTTTTTTTTTTTGTTTTTTTTGTAACATGGGTTTCCGACTCGACATTGCGAGCCGACTAATCCCACGGCGCAGGTTAACCTCCGTGGCCACAAGGGGATTAATTTTCTCCCCATTGGATTCGAACCCTTGACCTCCTCTTTGGAAGGCTGGTATTCTTACCGTTGAGTCACCTCTTTCGGTTTATTCAAATATTTTTCCTAGCTTTGTCTTACTTTAAAGTATTTTCCAAAAGAGTTTCTCACTAGTTTTAGTATTTTTAATCATTTAATTAGTTTAAAATAGTTTTTAATTCACAATAAAATATATATAATTCTTTTTTTCTAAAATTTTCTTTTATCATTTAGGACTTAGGAAAATTAAATTTTCATTCGTACGATTAATTTTTTATAATTTTGGTTTTTAGTCGTGTTTTTAGATTCCCGTTAATGTTTTCTTACTTTCTTTCTTTCTTTTCTTTTTAACTTAATTCCATTTTTGATTTATTTGCCAATAACCTATAAGTATGTTAAAATAAAATGCGCTTGGTCGCTCATCCTAGCTAAACCAAACGGGGATTGTCAGTCCCAAATAGATTTATTCACAAGTATTTACGTTCACTCGCTGTGATTAAGGTGCATGATGTGAGGGACTTCAAACATGGCAATAAGTGGTAAAATTAGGCAATAGAGAATCGGGTATAACATACAGTTGAAAATCGCTTGTGATCATGTTTATAGTGGGTAGCTCTCCATGAGCTATAAAAGCGTATAAAAGTGGTTTCGTAAATTCATAGTAGTTCGTAAAAGTTTATAGTAAAAGCAAGTGTTATGTTTCAATAACAAGTTGAGTGGTTTATCAACTGAGTATAAGGTTTGAGGTAAACTAGTAAAGTTTATATGTAAAACAAGCATGTATCTCCCCCAAAAGTAATTCAAAATAGGAAAAGGAGTGGAGGCTATGGAACTCACAGTAATTTGTAAATAGTTAAGAGTACTTGTAAAAGTATAAAACATGTAGTCAAGCATGTATCTCCCCAAAACGTTTATAAAACAAGTAAAAGAGTAAGAGAGAGCTATGACTCACCTTAGAGGAATGGTAGAAAGAGTAAAGTAACGCTATCGCAGAATGAGAATGGCTCCAATAGACAACCTGATTAATATGGAAGTCTGAGATAAGTTTGACTTATCGAGAATCGTGATTCGAATTAATGTCGGATGACGAAATGGTTTTATGGCAGAGGTGGCTTGCGTTTAATGTTGCTTGTGCGGCAAAGTTTATGTTTAAATTTATTTCAAAATATTTGTAAGTATTGGCTCTTGGAATAAGTACCAAAAAATATTCACATAAAAGTTCGTTCGAATATTGGTTTGAGTACGATTGGAGTGGGAATAAATACAAGTCGAATTAAATTATTTGGTTTCGAGGTGTAAAAATATATATACAATATATTTTTATTGAAGTATTGGTTAAATAATATATTTGGGCAAATATATCCTTTATAAATTTAGTCGATGGGGTCGTCAATTAAAACATGTGTTAAATATATATTCGTTTAGAAGAAAAGTGATAAAATATTGTAAGTTTATTAACTTATAAAAGTTTTTTTTTTTAAGAAATATGTCAAGTGAGTTAAAGTTGGAGGTTCAAAAATGTAAAATTTTATATAAGTTAATAAACTTATAAAAGTCTTTTAAGAAGGGTGACAAATGTAGCTAAGTCAAGGGGTTAAATCTGCCAAGTCGTGAGACTTGCAAAAATAACACAAAAAAAAAAAAAAAAAAAAAAAAAATGGGGTTTGTTTCTGCCAAGGATCGAACTCGGTACCTCTCAATCACAACCCAACGACAAAACCAGTGGAGCCAAGACTCTTGCTGGTTCTATTTTACAAATCATTTTTATTAAATGATCTCTTAACTATATACTCTATGTTATACTATATATTTTGCATGCGCATGGCTTGTACGCTTGTGTTTCCTTTCCAGTTTTGCCATAACTTTTCAAATGAGCAATACAAGTTTATGAATAAGTACTTATAGCAACGAAAATAAGACCAAATAAACCAAACAAGTATCTGAGTTTTTATGACTCAAAACTCAAGCGAAGTCAAAGCTGTAAACCGACTTAGTGTAGAGTTAAATAGTTTAAGTTTTCAAATGAGTACTTGTTCCAAATCGAGCCAAAACTTAAGTTTTTTACATTTCATTTTTTTGCTTTCGTTGGTCATTATAAATTTCAAACGTCTCAAAATAATCACGTATGTGAAAGTGGGTCGAAGTGCTGGAAACGATCACAAGTTAAATTATTTGTAGTAAAAGTAAACGTTATAGATATATACCACACGTACAAGCTTCTACAATACGTTAGGTTCGAGTTTATACGTGGCGTGAGTATAATGAAAACGAGTTTAATTAGAAGTTTTAGTGTGTTATGAAAGCTTTAGAGAAACTTAACAACAAAACTATGCTACGTATCGAAATGAGTTCGGAGACTTATTACACCAACTGTGGTGGTGGGAAAACGGAGTGGAAGACGAACGAGAAATGTAACCAAACTCCAAAGCTTCCAAGCTTTCGAACCCGTCATGTACTAAAGCAATAAGGACTCTAGCACCTATAAGAGTAACCCACGACCAGGGACGGAGCCAAGGGGGTGCCCGCGGGTGCACGTGCACCCCATGGATTTTTTCGATATAGTTTTAATTTTTGAAAAACTTATCGATTTTTCTTAAATGTATCTTAAATGCACCCGGTGCATTAAAATGTGTCTCTAGTATTATTTAGTTCGTATACTTACAAATAAAAAATAAATATAAAATTTTGTAAAAGCCCAAAGATGAAACAAGTTTAATAAATTAAAGCACAAAAGCCCATGAAATAGTTTTTTTTAATGGAACAAGTTTATTCATCATCCTAACAATTTACAAAATCCAAAATTGAACCAACACCACAAAGATGAAAAAAGTTCATAAGTCGTAACATATATCTTTCATTTGTTTATTATGTCTTTTAAAGTTTTCATGTTTTGATTGGTTGTATGAAATCTTGACTAATTTGTTGGTTTCGTATATTCTATCATTATCAATAAGGGCTTAGGGCAATAAGAATAAGTGAATAACTATGCAATTTCTATTAAAACAAATAAGGATAACAAGTTTAAGTGATAGTCAACAATATATTAGAATATGAATAGTACCCCAATTGTGTTGTCATGGGGCATTTTTATTGTTGTCGTATTTACAATATATATGAAAAGTAGTGCTTAAATGAAGTTGGTTTTAGTCTTTTCTATTGCTACTGCTACGGTGGAAAGATGTTTTTCTAAAATGAAGCTCATAAAAACTGATTTGCGTAATCGGATGAGTGATGATTATTTTAACGGCACTTTAACTTGTGTTATAGAGCAAGAAGAACTTATTAATATTAAAAATAAGGGTGCACGTAAGTGTTTTTTTTGCTATGGGAGATCGTAGAATCACTAATTAGAAGGTAATATGTTCATTTATTTATCGTTTTAATGAAATATTCATTTTCATCCACTTTTTAACTCTATTATATTACGGTTAAAAATAATTTGTGCACCCGGTCATATTGCTTTCTGGCTCCGTCCCTGCCCACGACCTGCTCACCTTTAATTTCCTTTCCTTTTCGTGGGCAGTAGCAAAGAAGTGAACGAGTTGTGTTTTGTTTTTGGGTTGTGAGGAATCAGCTATGGTTTGGCATGGTATTTAAAGAGAAAAAGAGCACATGTTTTTAAATATAGTCAACTTGAGTTGGTGAATCTTGCACCAGAATTCGGGAGACAAGAGGAAATGGGACAAAAGTTCATGATGGCCGGGTTAGTGAGGGAATCGTCCTAGCTAGCTAGCTAGTAAACCAAACGAGAAGGAGACAACTTGAATTATGGTGGATTTGTTTCGAGTACTGGCAGTAGGGGTGTAAACGAACCGGACGAACACGAACGGAGCCTTGTTCATGTTCGTTCATTTAATTTTAGCCGGACAAATAAACGAACACGAACACTTAAACGGATGAAATTTCTTGTTCGTGATCGTTTATTAAGAAAATGACTTGTTCATGTTTGTTTATATTCGTTTATTAAGACACTAAACGAACGCTAAACGGACATAAACGATCGAACATAAATAAACATACACAAACAAACATAAACTTTATTAAATTATGCGTATAATATTGTTTTTATAAGTGTTGTTTTGTTTAAACAACTAATTTTAAAATTATACAATTAAAATATATGATATACGAACATAAATAAATAAATAAATGAACATAAACGAACGTTAACGAACGCATAATTGGACGTTCACGAACATAAATAAACGGACGTGGCTTTTGTACATGTTCGTTCATTTAATTAAACGATCGTAAAATATTATTCATGTTCGTTCATTTAATAAATAAACGAACATAAACAAACTTTTTACCGAACGGTTCATGAAATGTTCACTGAACGTTCAGTTCGTTTACAACCCTAACCGGCAGGAAAGGAAAGAAGAAAAAAGGAAGGAAGCATGACATTGTCCTTGGCACTTATATTTCTGTTTTCATTTGCGTGTAGTTTAGGAGAAACACAAGTCAAATGTGTCATACTACGCATGTGTATTATTTAATTTGCCACAAGGATTGACCAGGTAGAAAGTAATTAGTAGAAGTGAAATGATGAGGTCAAAGTGAGTATAGTGTAGGTATCGTCCTTGTGTACGTAGTTTGGCCGAGAGAAAGAAACAAAAGAAAATCATTTGCCTTGTCTTGATCTTGTTGGGCACATTAGGAAGTCAAAGCAACACTAGAAATGTGTTGTTAAATGTTTAGGGAAACGTTTGTGAGGTTTTTGGAAAAGTAACGAGTAAGTTTTTAAATCAAGTTCAAGTTTTTAACAATGTGTGAAAATGGGTTTTGGAGCTAAGCTTTGATCATTTTTACGTGAGTAAATGTACACGATATTTAAAATGGTTTGTCACTCACGATTCTTTGTTGGAAGGTAAAACAAGATGTGTAAAAATATATATATGTTGTTAAGGTAGTTTGTGAATTATCGAGCCAAAGTAAACAACGGTTGGGAGGTTATAACGAAAATAATAAAGGGTTTTTTGGGCTTGATTTATGTTAGGCTTGTGTTTCGTGGACTGGGCCAAGAAAGAAAGAAAATAATATAAGGGTTCGTTTAGTTTGTTGTGGTATTGGGTCGAGGCCCAATGGGGTGATGATGAGTAGAGTTGTGTTTGGAACATAATAAAACGCGAAAATTAGGCCCGTGAAAATGGTTAATTAAGCAGTGATTATAGATTACCATTCGTTAATTATTAAAAATTATGAGGGAAATTTACGGGATATTACAAATAGATGCGGTGATTTATAGTGGTTCGGCACGAACCTCTCTTCCTCGCCCTACTCCACTCCCCGAGTACCCAGCTCGAGAGTTCACAAGCACTATATCAACAAGCTCATTTGTGGCGGAGAAAACCTTACATACCGATACTAAGCTAGATATCGAGTCTTTCCCAAGGCAAGACCAACCTTATCACTCAATGTATTTTAAGGCCTAAAATACTAACCAAACTCTCTAGGATGATGATCACTACCCAAGTTGGTAGATGATGGTGAATTATAATGACACAAATATGATATACAAAGTTACACTACTAAGTCTGCATATTCAATTGTTTTTAACCATAACATCTCTGATTTTCTGAATCTTATGGAAAGCTGAGACTGAATATAGAAACTCACTATGGATGATAGCCTTGTACCTTGGTCCTTTCTTTCTTGTTTTCTGTTTATGTCCATTTGAATCTCAGTTGGCCTTTGTTAGGTGATGTTTGATTCTAATTGGTCATTCACAGTCAATAAGCAAGTAAAGATCCATAAAATAGGTTTTCATCTATGTTTGGGTAAGTGAGTTTGGATAGGTAGTGTATGTAGTGTGGAATAGTGAGGTGTGTTAGATGAACCTACTTGGTCTATACTATACACTACCTGTAGGAGGAGGTCTGATGAGTCATGATATCACTTTTCTTAAGAAAGTGCTCGACCATTTTCATGGGCACACCCAAGACCTATTTTTTTTTTTTATCTATCAAGTGTGTGTATAATACACGTGTATTTTTATTTCAAGCATATCGGGTCTCTTGTATGAAGAATAATGAATCTATTGAATTACAAAAAGTGAATCGGCCAGTTAATGTTTAGAAGAGCAATTCGTCATGGGGCGTTGAAAACCAAGATTAAAACACCCATTGGATAGGGGGGGGGGGGGGAACGGGTCATAAGCAAGATGGGTTTTATAGGGCGCCACTATTTGAGTTACCCGAAGGCCGGTGAGTTAATGCGAGTACACACACTCCGAACCTCAAATCCAATTTAAAAGTATAGCAAATCCACGGGCCATTGTGGGTCGTCAAACTTAAAGGAACGTTTGTATTCGTATGCTTGCCTCCTTAGTCACATTATCCGCGGGGAAAGTGTGTGGGTTATGTTTTAATTATTGCAATATTGAATCTTAGAAATAGTATTAGGATTTAGTTAGCTATTGAGAAAATGGGCCATCGGCCGGGTAGAGAGTAGGGGTGTTTATGGTTTGGGTAATAAACCGAAAACCGAATTAAAAATTCGGTTATGGTTCTAGCAATCTAAACCGAAATAAAAATAAAAAAAGTAAATATATAAATATATGAAAAAATAATTAAAATTATGTAATTCGGTAAGAAAAAATTTTAACGGAACTATCCTTATTCACAACCTCATCCAAGCCAATATTTCATTAAAATATTATTTTTCACTCATTCACATATACAACCAATCTCAATTTTTTTTTTTTTTTTTTTTTTTTTTTTTATTACTATTTATCAACCCAACCCAACCCAACATGCATAGCCAACCATGTATCATTGTACCAAGAGCTGGCCAACCATATTGTGACATGTGGCAGATTGGATGAAGAAATTGAAGGTCACAAACAAAGTGACCAGTTCATGTACTTCTCTTTCTTACTTTGATGTACTTTTGATATAATACTATAAGGGTACCCGCGCAATGCGGCGGCAGGTACATTGTGATTAAATTTTGTGACGAGATTTATACATGATTTCTAATGATAACTTTACGAAAGAATAATAATTTTTAATTAAAATAACTATAACACATAACAATTCAAACTATTATATGTTAGATGCGATTACACGTTTTTAATAATCATTATTGATAATAACTAACTTTTAGCGGTTACAATTATTAATATGGTGAGTTATAAGTTTTGACCAAGTAAATTACAATCAAGTTTTTATGGCTTTCTTTAATAAGAAATGTTTTTGGTCTTAAGAATTTTAAGATTTCCTTATTTAGAATGTCCTAAATGCTCCTTATTTAGAATGTCCTAAATGCTTTATAAAGGGAGTATATTGGATTGGATCACCAATAAACAAAACATAGTCTATGTAAGAACCCGACCCGAATTTCCCCGCTCAAAATTTTCCAGCAAAGTCCCTCTGCTCCTCCTCCTCCTCTAGTCTCCACCACACACCTACCTCATTGTCATCTTACTTGATAGAAATTCCTCTCGATTCAAGTCCACAAATCAATCAGGTACTTTTGTAACCAATTTGAGATGTTCATGTTTTTGCGAACCCAAATCTATATAACATCACAATTGATGCTTGCTTGAAAGTTAATTACTACTCTTTTATCATATTAGGAATTGGCCCACAATTCATTATTAATGTTATGTAAAGATGAATACTTTTTGGTTGGTTAATTTGAGAAATTGATTCAACTGTTACCTCATTAAAAATACTTGTTGATGTGTAGTGGGGCTGTTTGGATGTTGATATGAGCTTAAGTAGCAAGCAGCAAGCTTTTTAGTGAATCAATTTTTAATGAAAAAAAAATTAAAACAAACTACAGAGTGCTAGTACATACAATTAGAATACTTCAAAAAGCTACACATACATATATGAGCAGTGACCAATTTCCTTGTAAATTCATGCACCTAATGTAAACCACTAAAACTTGGATTTTATATGATATAGGGTTTGAATTTAGTTCCAGTGTTGTACATGGAGGAGACCAATTCTATAAACGAAGTGATATTTAACAGCTTATCAAGGATTAACTCATTATCAAGAACATCACAGCTCAATAAGATGCATCAGTCTATGACCAAACAACAGAGGAATAGGCTGAATGTTATGTGTATATGTAATACGGTACCATTTGATAGCTTAGTCTTAGTAGAAGTCAAAGTTGTAAGTCAACAAGTAGCTTAGTTAGTATCTCTGATTACAACTGTTATCAAAATATGTCATGACTGAATATATATTATTATTACTACACTAGTATTTGAAAATTTAATTTATTACTTAACATACTATCAGAATTAGACAGGAAACATGAAATGTAGTTTTATTGAAAATGAACTTAATGACCAAATGGTCGGTCTATTAATTATTACTGTACATGGTTTATATACAAGGCAGGAAAGTTAGTTACTTGAGTAACTATACTTACTTTGAACTTGCGTTGACTAAACTATTAAGCTAACATTACACTTGTACAATCAATACTAAAGCTACATATTACAAAGTAAAGTATTAACTACAATCTTCCAGACATCTTGTTTGGTGTAATTAAGTAGCTTGTCGTGGGCATGGTTTTGTACATTGACTTCACTGCTCTGCATACTGAGTTGATCTTGATATGTCCATTACATACTAGGGAGAGCAAATACGGATGTGAGGGATCTCATTCGATGCAACAAAGTCATGGCAGTCTTTGATTCACTTCATTAAGACCCCCATTTGAACCATAATTACAAATATTTTTTTTACCTCCTGATGATCCAATGTCAAAACCTATCTATCTATCTATCTATCTTAGTTGCTTCTGCCAATGGACTGATATATGCATTACTAGTAGAGTAACTACTTGTATGCTGAAATTGTAGTTGCTACTGCCTTTTTGACGAAACCACCTTAATTGACTACCTAACTACATGAAACATCATAGCGGATCAGTGAGTCTAGTTGCCACTCCAAGCACCACTAACCTCGTAGGTATTTATCAAATACTATCAAGTTACTAGGCCATTACCATTATTATATACAGTAATAATCAGTGTTAACCTTTCTTTCCAGTCCTGTTATCTCTTTTCATATTCATTTTGCCCAAAAAAAAAAAAAAAAAAAAAAAAAAACTTTTCCACTTTCAGCCCTTGTTTTACAGACTTGATGAGCTTGAACGTTGGGAAAATATATGTGATGCGAGATCCGAAAATAACAGGTGCACTAATCCTTGTTCACAAATCTAATAACGGCTACTTTAGAAGAGGATACTGTTCTTTAAAACTTAAAAAACGTTTCGCACCATGTAACTTGTTTTCCAATGACTGGGCATGATGATACCCTAGTTCACAGCATATACAGATACATATGTTGAGGACGGAACAAGACCATCGTAGATGTATGTTTTTGTCTTCTTATTTTGACCCCCTTTTCTTGTTTTTCAGGTAGGTAGCTGAATGCTGCTGATACTTGACCGTGAACTCATCCATCTCTCTACAACATGGGTATGTTTTCTTCTTCTTTTTTCTTCATCGAGTAAGCTCTTTTGGGTTAATTTAGATGTATTGGGTTGAAAATTGAAATTGTTGAACGAGTTTTATATTAGGTTGACTCGTGTGATATTGGGTATGAATGGGTCGTGCTGGCTTAGTTTATGCTGAAATGGGCGATTGTGTCGGGTTTAAATGAATTGTATCCAGGCTAAATTATTGCTTGTGCAGTATTGGTTGTAACATATTCAAATGAGTTTTATTTAAGTTGAAACATGCCATATTGTGTATGAATGCAACATAATGGGTCTGTTTAGGTTGAAATGGGTCACAATGGCTCTGTTTTGTTGTGTTCCTAGCTTCAGGTATGGCGGCAGGAGGAAAAAGTTGAAAAAGACTAGCATGATCTTCCTGAAGCACCTCCAAGGACATTACTATCCTTTTAGACATTTTGTTATCTTAAATTGCATATCCAAAAAGAAGAAGAAAAAAAAATATATGTATATACTGTATGTTCTAAAGATGCAACACAATGTTTGGTACATCAACTACTGTATTACAAAAAGCGTATACTACTGTATCATTCTACAGATATTTCCCGAATTAGTGCTCTTATGTGTCTCTGTCCCGCAAGCTAAGCTACGCTAATCTTGATTTCTGGCCGGGCTACAGTCCGCAGCTTCTAAGCAATTCTTGAAAATCTCCAACAGCTGGCACCTACAAAAAAACAAACCACTGTCACTGAAATGTTGATAAAATATGGCTCAAAATGGTGCCAGCAAACTAGATATGTTCCTTTTTACCTCATACACCTCATGGTTACTACTGTATAGCTCCTCATTACCAGTCAAAAGATTAAAAACGACGCCTTTCCCGCCATTCCTCCCTGCTCTTCCCGCACGGTGAGAGTACATTTCATAGTCTGTCTCTGTTTTCGAATCAACTCTTGTCGGAAGGTCATAGTTGATGACCAGGTTGACCTAATATATGCAAGGACGAAATCAGTTTTTACATTAAAACATTACACAAAATATTATCCAAAGAGTTGGAAGATGAGCTCACCCTCGCAGAATCAAAGCCAACACAGTACGTGTCATCAGTTATTAAAACATTTAACATCCCTCTTTTAAACAAAACAACTCCATCATCCGTGTGCGAGGCATGGGTAGCTTCAACTTCGAATCCAAAATCTTGTAATTCGTCACGCAAAGCAATTGCGTTTGATTTGTTGCGCACGTATATCAAAGTCAACTGTACTTTATTGCCATTGTCCAGAAGCTTCTTTATGTAATCAGTCTTTGACTGCTCATCGCTCAGGTATACTTTATAGTGCCTCACGGAACCAGTAGCATCATTTTTAACCAATAACTTGATGTGATTCTTTAGAGGAAAAACCTCCAGGGCTCTTGACAAAAACATAGTTACTTTCTCCTTGAAAGAAGTTCCAAATACCAACAACTGCAAGGAGTTGAAGAGGCAATAACATAAGGAATTGAACATTATCTGACAGTAACGCGAAAACAGAACTAACCAAGCAACCCAAAAAGTAAACATAACCATGCATTATACTAATGAAACCCACCTGGCAATTGGTGTTGTTCTCAGATATCTGCCTTATTAGTCTTAGACTGCTGTGAGCGTTTCCAGTCTACACAAAATGTGTGAAAAACATATATATTCAGTTATAAAAAATTCCGGAAAAAGGGAAGTTGGGAAAGAGTTTGAGAATATAATATATACTTGGTTCAGCAAATGGTCAACATCGTCCATCGCCATTATTTTGATATGAGTTGTGTCAATCTTTTTACAAACAACCAGTAAGTCTAGCATATCTGGTGTTCCAATAATAATCTGCTCATTGATCTTCGGTCTGTTGATGAGCGATGTACCAGTATGTAAACCAAGATCCGCCGTTACACTTGTGTAACGCCCCATCTTCCTCAGTAAATAAATGTTCTGCACATAATCGAAAGGGCATAACTTATTTATAGAATAAGCATATCACATTTTAAGTATGGCAAACAATGATTAAAGTTCATAGTCACCTTTGTGTCTATAAAACTGAACACAAACCGTTTTTATAGCATAATAAGCAAACACATTTTGGCTCTGAACTTAAGGTTGTTGAGCGAAATGACCAAGAAGCTAGCTGATATGATAACTACTTAGAAACTATTACGGTTTGAATGCATCTAAGTTTATAACTAAATGTCAATAGGCGGGTTGTTACAATTGACACTGTAAAAAATATTCAATCAATTACAGATAGTGATTGGGCTAGTTGTGCAACTACAAGAAGATCTGTGTCAGGCTTTGCTATTTTCCTAGGAAACAGTCTAATCTCATGGCAATCTAAGAAGCAATCAGTGGTTTCTAGATCTTCAACAGAGGCTGAGTACAGGGCATTAGCAGATAGCACTTGTGAAATCTCATGGCTTAAATGTTTGCTTTCTGACTTGGGAATTCAGGTACCTACACCATCATTAGTCATGTGTGATAATGTTTCCACAATAGCCTTGGCCAACAACCCAGTCCAACATGCTAGGACCAAGCATATAGAAATAGATTGTCACTTTGTTAGGGACAAGATTAAAAGTGGTCAAATCAAGCCTGTGTTTGTTCCCTCTATGGCACAAGTGGCAGATATCTTAACAAAAGGGCTGAACAAATATCTCCATTATAAATGTCTGTCCAAGTTGAGCATCTGTGATCCTTACACAGTGCCAACTTGTGGGGGGGGGGGGGGGGGGGGGGGGGGGGGGGGGATAAAGAAGCTAACACAACACTGTCCCAAGATGAGAAGTCAAAGTCAACAGCAACAGCTCATGTTAATACAACAGTTACTCAAGCTCAGGATACAATGGTCAAGACAAGAAGATACACTGCTCACAAGATGCTAACTACACTGAGAAGAAGTTTTATTCTATGTGATGTAATGTAGCATAGTTGATTAGTTAGTTAGGTAGTATAGTTGACTTTTATCTTTGACTTCTTTGTAGTGTATAAATACAGACAATGTACCTTCATTTCATTTTAATGGAAATTCATATTTCATTTACTTTATTCAATTCTCTCTGAGTTCAATAAGTTGGCTTATTATGGCTACTCTATATATAGATGCTTAATTATAAGCATTGACCAACAACAACAACAAAGTAGAAGGTTTTAATTACCTGCATACAAAGCTCCCTGGACGCACAGAGGCATAACGCCTGTGGGTGATGCAGCCCAGTATCAATCCTGGCTAGGAGGGAGAGTAAGATGGAAGACGACTTCCCAGAGCCTATGAACGAGTCCACAATAATATGCTGATGTGGCAATGCCATTATCAAGGGCAGAGCTGAAGCCTGTAACTTAGTAGGAACAATGAAGTTGCTTGCAACGTACAGCCCTTTCACCAATTCCTCAGAGAGCTGAAGATCCTCGAACCTCGTCTCTCGAACCTAAAATCAATTTTTTTCCAAGTTGATTTTACTTAAGGAGGAAAGCAAGAGTATAACAATTGATGATGATTATTACTGTATTGTTGTTAATTAGCTTCATTACTTACAGAATGATCTGTTGGGAGTAAGCAGTCTCCTTCATCCTTAAATTCATCTTCACTACTTGAGTCTTGGTCCACCGACATGTAGTCAGGCATTTCTTGGTCGTTCGACATGTAGTCGGGCTCGTCTCTGTTCTTCATAAAGGGTCGTAACGTTCTGCATGTGTACGCATAGCATTAATTAAAAAATCATAACACGAAAGAAACCCATTTACCTTCGATAAATGATCAAGAAACAAATATAGTGATCAAGAAACCACAATATATCATAAAACCCATACTCGTATATAAAAAAGAACCCATAATCATAATAACTATACAGATTATTATCATCATATATATCATATCAAGAAACCTTCGATAAATGATCAAGATACAGATATAATGATCAAGAAACGACAATCATAAAACCCTATAAAAAAAAACCCCATAATCATAATAACTATAAACATTATTATCATCATATCATATCAAGAAGCCTTCGATAATGATCAAGAAACAAATATAGCTAGTGATCAAGAAACCACAATATATCATAAAACCCATACTCGTATATAAAAAAGAACCCAATATCATAATAACTATACAGATTATTATCATCATATCGTATCAAGAAAGTCACTAATGCAAAAAATATAACCCGTAATCATCCAAAAAAACCCCATAAATTATCAAAAAAAGTAACCCACCATATAATCATCATAACTAAAAAGATTATTATAGTAAGTAGTAAGAAACAACAAGTCACTTATGCAAAAATATAATGTTTTTTTTTTCCAAGAAACATCGTTTACCTTCGATAATCAGATGGAGGATATACTATGCAACAAAAAGTTAAGTAATCTTAAGGCTTCAAGTTGAAAATACTAACTATGTTTCGTAATCTGTTTTTACAGAATGAATCGAAGAAGGTTATATATAGGTGTTTAAGCGGGTTAGATAGGTAAATAACAAACAAAATTTTAAATGAAACGTTAAGTTTTATTTTCAGGACACAACTATATATAGCAATTTTAAAAGTACTCCTTTTTATTTTCTAAGTTTTATTTTTAGGACACAACTATAGTAATTTTATATTAAGTCATTATGTCTAAACAAAAGTTGAAGAAAAGATTTTTTTTTTTTTTTTTTTTTTTTTTTTTTTTTTATTATTATTATTTTTTTTTAGTGAAGAAACTAAAATAAAAAATAAAATAGACATAAACATAAACCTATACGTGAGTGACGGATGGACCGGACGCTGATCACCACATTTCAACAAACCATAATTTTGTCCAAATAAATGCTTTTTTTTTTGTGCAAAGGTAAAATTATATTAATCACCAAATGGTACAAATAACATCAAACACTGTCCGTTGGACATGTCCCAATAAGAGATTCACAAAACAATTACATACTCCCAATATCAGACAAAACTACATCATAACTCTGATTCACTAAAACTCAGAAGGAAACAGAGCATTCACAACTTTACTGCACATCATCAAGCAGTTAAGATTCTTACATTTTATGCACCCACCATCTAGCTACATTTCCCCTATATCTTCCCACCAAGACCATTCATCCAGTCACCCACAATGATCAAGGCAGAAAAGACAAGAGGCATCACTAGGAACCCATTTCTCTTCTAGTCAAGGGCTATGCCATACAACCTACATTTCCATCTCATAAATGGCTTCAGTTGTATGGGAACGCACACCTTGAGAGAAGACCAACCATTACCTCCTTGATGATGTATTGGATAGACCATGAAGGTTCAAAAAAATAAATGCTTACCAAAAAGTGATTAGTCTCGCTTAAGTCTTTTGAAGAAAACATGGTGACGAGTTCCATTGTGGTCGTAAAATTAACTTCTTTTTATTAAGTTGAAAGGTTTGAAAAAAAAAACGGTGTCTCTAAAATATAAGGTTAGAATATAAAATAGTAGCCACTAAGCTAACGGTTGCTAACGGTTATGACGTTCTTTTTTTTATTATTTTTATTATTATTATTATTTTTTTTTATGAAAAGATTTTGTGTATATTTAAATAAATAGTAAGAATGAGAAATGTTACCTTACAATTTCGATTATTGCTAAAATTTGTATACTACTAGCAACATATTGATCACATTTAGGGAGACCCAATATCGATTTGCACACAACATTATATATGCTACAAACATTTGTTGTATCATTTGTTATGTGTTGCTTCTCGCGCTTATACATTGATGTGTCCTAATAAAAAATGAAAGCGTGCAAATCAACTCCTAATTAAAAATTATGTATACTAACAGCGATAGCAATAAATTATTAAAGTGACGATGGTATGAAAAAATTGGTGGTCAAGAAAGAAAACAAACAAACAATGAAGGGATTAAATTGTAAATTCAATAAATATGAAGGGCTAAAATATAAAATTCTCTCAAAACCAAAAAACAAACATGATAGTAATAAGTAGGGATGAGCATTTGGACCCGAATCCTGGTATCGAACCGGAACCGTACCGAAACGGTATCGACTCCTATTACACGGTACGGTACCGGTAACATTCGAAAAACTTATTGTGAATAGATCCTTCATAAACCCTTTCAAAAATTAAACCCGAACCTATTTTAAAAGTTTTGGAATGTTTGTATGTTACGACTATCTTGGTGATGTATTTATTTAAGTGTTGTTTGCGTTTTGTGCCACGTCATTGTTTGAAATCATTTGAAAATGCTTGTTTTTTCTTGGAATCCTCTTTGTTTTAACAAAAACGGGAAGAACCGTATTGGTACCGATTTTTGGGTACCGAGTACCGGTACCGGTACCGGTTCCGATACCCGAATCCCGTCCGGTACGGTACCAGTACCCACTTTCATGCTCGGGAAAAAATCGGTACCACCAATTCGGTACCATTCTGGTGCCGTGCTCATCTCTAGTAATAAGTAGTGCAATTAGATAATGAATTGCATGACAAGAGAATTGATCAAGTAAGCATACATACGTATATGGTGAGTTGATTAATCACTATATTAGGCAGTGCAACAAGTTGATTATGCTTTTTAAGGTAAACCATCGAAACCATTGTTGAGGACTTTGTAGTCGCTATAAAATGTGCCCCGATTGGTTATAAAATTAAAGGTGGAAAAACATTTTCTTTTAGGAGCTCTCTTTCTCCTATCAGTCAAGCTATTCCCAAGACTTATGATATTTTGTCCAAGGGGTAGTAGCTGATATGGATAGAGGTAAATGGTAAGAAAACGGTGATGAAAATTAATGAAGATATGGAACATAACTTTACCACTGATGATGATCATATGGGCTACTCAAGTACCACTAGAGAATCTGATGGATCCATGTTCTGTAGTTGGCCACCCCTACGTTGAGCCAAAGACCACAACCATATCTTGAGTTGGTCATACTCAAGAATCCAAAATGGGTCAGAAAAAACTAAAAATATAAAACCACACGAAAAAAACTAATTAACCTACCATGACTATGAAAAGGGAAGGAACTAAAATGCTGCTACAAGGCCACCTTAGCTTACTGCAACATCATTTCATGTATAATGTAGCGACTTCAATTCAAAGGCCCGTGTGTGTGGCTACACACGCACAAATAACTCATTAAAGTTTGGAGCAGTTAATCGTGAAGGGCACAGAAGATTAGTTGATTACTATGAGACGTTTGATGCATTCTTATTTTATTCACTTTTACAAATGATATATATTTAAAAATGATATAAGTTAGTGTTAAGCTTTTTAGCTTGTGCTTTAAATTCGGTTGTTGTTTATCTTTGGTTCTAAAGTATATAAGTTACTGTTAAGCTTTTTAGCATTTTCTGGCTTATTTTTAGTTTTATAAAAATATTGTTTTCACAAAAGTTTTTAGTTTTCAGCTTAATAAAAAGTTTTGCCAAAATATAAAAAATGGGAAATTGGGAAGCCAGGGTAAGCAGGGCTCGAACCCTTGACCTCAACCTACCTCAACCATTTAACGCACCACACACAGCCAACCGCCCTTGGGTCTTTTTCGATAATATATTGCATCATTAATTCACTTAACCCACTTTATCCATTTAAGCAATTCAGCCTTTTTAGCTTAATGCCAGCTTATGCAAAACATAAGCCTTTTTAGCTTAATACCAGCTTATTGCATCATTATATATAGTTTGTATTTGGTTTACGACTTTAAGTTTTAAGGATTATTATTACTAAGTTATTAGTATCTATATTACTATATATATAAATTTGCGTTTAAAACGACGCCGTTCAACCCACGCTTCGCTTCATGGGCTCCCGCCATTTTCTTGGGCTACCTCCGATCCAATGCCATGTTTGGGCCACGGTTTGATAAGATGAAGAAGAAGCTAGAAGAATCGACATTTTATCAACAAATATTCAAGAGGCGGTGAAGATGAGGTTTCATCTAAAACCCGCATCTACAGAAGATTTGGAGCATGAATTGATTTGGTTTGGATTTTGACAATTTTAGTAGGTAACACAAGTTGAGATTTATAACTTCTAAGGTACGAATTGATTTGGATTTTGATTTATAATAGATATTGTAATCCTCTCTTTATGACAGATTTTGATTTTTTCCGAGGTTGATATGTTGTCGCTAGGCTTCGATCCAATTTTCTCTGCTCTGTTCTGGTAAGTTGTTATTTACTGATGCTTCAACTTTTAAGTTTGGTTTTACTTTTGTTGGTTGGAATCGTAAATTACATTAGTAACTTTGCACTATTATCTAAGTCTGTGGTTTTTTGTTTTTGTTTAGTTCGCTTGATAATGATGTACTTTCGATGTTGTTTTTAGTTGGATTTTGGGTTTGCCCCTTATGTGTTTGACAAAATGCCTAAAAGGAATTTTGCATAATATTTTAGCAGGGAAACATGGGGTAATTATTATCATTATATGACTTGGTGTTTTCTATTTGTTAGTTTGTTGAGTACAATGCGTTCGGCATTCGCTGTTTTCTACAGTTTTAGTGCACCCACCTGTGTCATGACATATTGAATGCAACTCTTGGATTGCAGCCACTATCCAGTATGCATATGCTCCTCGCAAAAGGAGGTTTAATAGAATTTCCACAGGTATGTTCGAATACTAATGCACATGCATTCTAGAACTTTTCTCCGACTCAGTTTACATGTTATTAATCATTATGTATTCCAATCATTGTAGCCACGTATGATCCACAATGCCAGTCATTACCAACGAGTGACGTGCCACTACCCATACCATCAACAAGACGCAGACGTTAGTCACACGCCTTCTTCTCTTTCTGATTTTCGTATGGGGACTTTATGCTTACTGAACCAACTTTACGACATGGTACTTGGTATCGGGAGGCGGCAACCAGACAACCAACAGCAGGGCATCTTACACGTCGAATGACAACTGCACGGATGGTATTATTTGATGCTTTAGTTTGCTCTTTCATAATATTAAGGATAAAGAAATTTATCTCATTGTTTAGGGTATATAGTATTTAATACATGCGGGATTGATAGACCTGATTGTCTCACTATTGAGTAGGGCTTTGTATGCCTTTACCAATTATTACCACCATCAATTCAAGTAAGACAATTTTGCTTTACTTTTCTGTTTCGTCATTCACTTGCAGTTAAGATTATCAAGTATAATGTTTGGATAAAAGTTTCTTGCTTAGGATTACTCTTGAATTATGATTATGAAGCTGTTCAGTTTTGCAGCAGTGGGGCACTTTCGATAACTTTTTTCGGAAACTGATTTGATGGTTGATTAGTTAGTAATAAGGACTTCGAGACATTATATATCTTAAGGAAATATTAAAAATAGAAACATGTTATACGATCAACCCTGAATATTTAATTTTAACAATGCAATTGATATCTTCATTCTGATAGAGGTCCTTATTTTAACAGATCAGTCAGTGCATAGTAGCGCCATGGTGTTTGTAC
>JARVZY010007970.1:0-21015 GCA_030686995.1 Artemisia argyi | reverse complement strand
TTTAAAAGAAAATGTAAACATTAGTTAAACAAGACTTAAACACTCAAAGTGATAATTTACTTTTAGCTAAAGTTCATACTTTGTTATTAACAAAACTTAGCAAAGATCGTAAAATATAAATAACGTTTTTAGGCGATATTTGTATTAACAGACTTATTGCCCAAGGAATGAGGTCAAGAAGCTAGAGATCGAGTTTTGGAACCACAAGGTGAAAGGTAATGATATGACGACTTACAATCGTCGTTACCAGGAATTAGCCTTGCTTTGCCCAGACATGGTGAAAACCGAGACTCAAAAGATCGAGAGGTATACTGATGGGTTGCCTGTAGCTACAAGGAATGATGTGATTTCTGCTAGGCCTGCAAACATCCATGAGGCAATCACTATTGCTCAACAACTTATGGATTCGTTGGAATTAAAAGGAGCTGATAAGGAGAAGAATGGAAAGAGAAAGAGAGACCGTCACTCTAAGGGTAATGATCACCGAAGCAAGAGACAAGCTAAGGCTTATGCTATTGGGAATGGAGATAAGAAGAATCAGAATGGTGATGCACCCAAGTGTGGTCGTTGCCACCAGCATCATACTGGATGGTGTAGTGTGAAATGCCAGAACTGCTCAAAGAAAGGACACACAGCTAAGGACTATAGAGCTCGACCTCTTGCTATGGTTCAGGCTGCTCCTGAGATGAGAAACAAGGCAGATGTTACTTGTTTTGGGTGTGGAAAGAAGGGACACTATAGGAATGAGTGTAGAGAATCGTGGAACCGTGGAGCTGGAGGAAACCGTGGACGACAAGATAATGGGGACCAACGTGTGGAAGCTGGAGCTGCTCAGGGAAGAGTGTATGCACTCGGGAACGAGAGAGGAGAAGATCCGAACGTCGTTACTGGTACGTTCCTTCTCAATAATCGTTATGCTTCCATACTATTTGATACTGGTGCCGATAGGAGTTTTGTGTCCATTACGTTTGCACCCTTACTAGAGAAACCCCCGATGGCCTTAGGAATTGGATATGATATTGAGTTAGCAAATGAGAATATAGAAAGGATTAATACCATCATTCGCGGTTGCACGTTAAATTTCTTGAACCACCCTTTCAACATAGATTTTCTACCCGTCACGTTAGGAAGTTTCGATGTCATCATTGGTATGGATTGGTTGTCGAAGTATCGTGCTCGCATACTTTGCGACGAGAAGATCGTGCGTGTACCATACGGAAAGGAAATCCTAAATATATTTGGAGATCGGAAGGATTCTAGGGGCCCATCCCGATTAGCAGTTATTTCTTGCACTAAGTTACCAAAGCTAATGGAGAAGGGATGTTACCTTTTCTTAGCTCAAATTTCTGAGAAAGGAGGGACGAAGAAAAAGGAAAGGTGCATTGAAGATGTGCCTATAGTTCGTGATTTTCCTGATGTGTTTCCCGATGATTTGCCGGGAATCCCGCCGACTAGACAAGTGGAGTTTCAGATTGAGTTGATACCTGGTGCTGCACTTGTAGCACGAGCGCCTTATCGTCTTGCACCTACCGAGCTAGAAGAGTTGTCAAAACAATTGGCGGAGTTAGCCGAAAAGGGATTCATAAGACCAAGTTCTTCACCTTGGGGAGCCCCAGTCTTATTTGTGAAGAAGAAGGATGGATCGTTCTGTATGTGCATTGATTACCGAGAGTTGAACAAGTTAACGGTGAAGAATAGATACCCGTTACCTAGGATCGACGACTTGTTCGATCAACTCCAAGGATCGAGTGTGTATTCGAAGATCGATTTGAGATCAGGATATCATCAACTTCGAGTTCGCGAGGAAGATATTCCGAAAACGGCTTTCAGAACCCGTTACGGGCATTACGAGTTTCAGGTGATGCCGTTTGGGTTGACTAACGCACCGGCAATATTCATGGATCTCATGAATCGGGTATGTAAACCTTACTTAGATAAGTTTGTGATTGTGTTCATCGATGACATTCTGATTTATTCGAAGAGTGAGAAGGAGCATGAGGAGCATCTAAGACTTATCTTAGAATTGCTCAGGAAGGAGAAACTCTATGCCAAGTTTTCGAAGTGCGAATTTTGGATTCTGACGGTACAATTTTTGGGTCATGTGATTGATAGACAAGGAGTCCATGTGGATCCTGCTAAGATTGAGGCAATAAAAGATTGGGCTGCACCTACGACCCCAACCGAAGTTCGTCAATTTCTGGGTTTAGCTGGTTATTACCGAAGATTCATTGAGGGATTTTCGAAGATAGCTAAACCATTAACCAAATTGACTCAAAAGAGTGTTACGTATGAATGAGGAGATAAAGAAGAGGAAGCATTTAAATTGCTTAAGAAGATGTTGTGTAGTGCTCCTATCTTAGCATTACCTGAAGGTAACGAGGATTTCGTCGTCTATTGTGACGCCTCACATAAAGGATTGGGAGCCGTGTTAATGCAACGAGAGAAGGTGATAGCTTATGCTTCCCGACAGCTCAAAAAGCATGAGAAAAACTACACCACCCATGATTTGGAGTTAGGTGCTGTAGTTTTTGCCTTAAGGATATGGAGACATTACTTGTATGGAACAAAGTGTGTTGTGTTCACTGACCATAAAAATCTACAACACATCTTGAATTAAAAAGAGCTCAATATGAGACAGCGACGTTGGATTGAGTTGCTAAGCGATTATGATCGTGAAATTCGCTACCATCCTGGTAAAGCAAACGTTGTTGCTGATGCTCTTAGTCGAAAAGAAAGAATACCACCGTTACGAGTTAGGTCATTGGGAATGACTATCGTATCGCCATTACCGTCTCAAATACTTGAAACTCAAACGGAAGCGTTGAAAGCAGAAAACAGATCTGCTAAGAATATATTTGGGATGGCTGAGAATGAGAAAGGATTTGTTGAGCGTTCTGATGGATTGCTATGTTTTGGAGATCGGATTTGGGTACCTTTATATGGAGGAATTCGGGAGTTAATTATGCATGAGTCGCATAAGTCAAGGTACTCTATTCATCCTGGGTCCGACAAGATGTACCAGGATCTTAAGAAGTTATATTGGTGGCCAAACATGAAGGCAGATATAGCATTGTACGTTAGTAAGTGCTTGACATGTTCTAAGGTTAAAGCCGAACATCAGAGACCGTCAGGATTACTAACGCAACCAGAACTTCCAGTCTGGAAATGGGAGCGGATTACTATGGACTTCATTACCAAATTACCGAGAACAGCTAGCGTTTATGACTCTATCTGGGTAATTGTGGATCGTCTGACAAAGTCTGCTCATTTCCTAGCAATTAGTGAAGATGATAGCGTTGATAAACTTGCGAGGTTTTACGTGAAGGAAATTATTTCTCGTCATGGAGTCCCGATATCTATTATTTCGGATCGCGATAGCCGTTTTATGTCAGCTTTGTGGCGATCACTTCAAACGGCTTTGGGGACGAGACTTGATATGAGTACTGCGTATCATCCCCAAACCGATGGTCAAAGTGAGAGGACCATTCAGACGTTAGAGGATATGCTTCGTGCATGCATCATAGACTTTGGTAAAGGCTAGGAGAAGTACTTGCCCCTTGCGGAATTCTCCTATAATAATAGCTACCACACAAGTCTTAAAGCTGCACCATTCGAAGCTTTGTACGGCAGAAAGTGTCGTTCGCCTATTGGTTGGGCAGAAGTTGGAGATAGCCAACTCACAGGCCCTGAACTTATCTTGGAAACTACAGAGAAAGTGGCTCAGATTCGTGATCGGTTGCAAGCAGCCAGAGATAGGCAGAAAAGTTACGCCGATCAGAGACGTAAACCCCTAGAGTTCCAGGTTGGAGACAAAGTGATGCTGAAAGTCTCGCCTTGGAAGGGTGTGATACGTTTCGGGAAACGTGGAAAACTCAACCCACGCTACATTGGACCATTTCTTATCTTAGAAAGAATTGGGCCCGTGGCTTATAGGTTGGAATTACCACATGAACTGAGTAAAGTTCACGACGTGTTTCACGTTAGTAATTTGAAGAAAGGTCTTTCTGATGAGATGCCTATTATTCCAATGAAGGATATTCGTGTCGATGAGAAATTAAATTTCGTGGAAGAGCCAATTGAGATTTTAGATCGTGAAGTTAAACGACTCAAGCGAAGTCGCATTCCACTCGTCAAGGTTCGTTGGAATTCCCGACACGGACCAGAATTTATGTGGGAACATGAGGACGAGTTCCGGAAGAGATATCCGAAGCTTTTCACTTCGTAGATGAATTTTTCCGAGTGAAACCCGGGACGGGTTTCTTCTGAGACTGGGAGGATGTGACAACCGGCAATTTAGGGAGTTATTTTGAAAACCCGCATTACGTTAAAGTTCGTTTATAATTTTTATTGGGAATTTTTATTCACAACGAACTTGTAAGACCTATTTTATGGATAATTATGTTTTTATGACGTTATGGAATTCGTGAATTATTTTAATAATTCATTTTGGATATTATGCTCGGTGATGTATTCTTAAATTCTCACTGGTACTACGTTGACTCTGGCACTAGGTTTACCTAACGGAAAATTTTATGACTCGATTTTACGAGTCCGACTATATTTGATTATTTACAGGATGTTTCGTGAGAAATTAAACGTTTGAAATGAGTTCGGGTTTCGGGCCGTATGTTTTACACTTACCCATTTTTACCCACACACAACACAAACACCCTCACCCTCACTTTTCTCTCTCTTATTTTTTTTAACTCTTCCTCAACCCTAGCCGCCGATTGATTTTCCGGCCGCCACCACTTCACCGCCGACCACCACTACGAACCACCACTATTTTCTTAATCCCCACCATCGGATCTCCTAGATCCGCCCCTCCACGCGCCCTATAACACCATTTTTTTTCATCACGAATCACCACCACTTTTACCACCAATCAATTATTTTCGAAGTATTACACGACTTGGAGCTTTTTGATTGAAGGTGAGGCGAGTGTGACTCACGTTTTTAATAAAAACGTGACCCTTGGTCACGATGGGTTTTGATCCGAACGGGTTTTCACCCAAAAACGGGATTAATACTTATGGGTTTTGATTGGAAACTCGATTTTATAAAATGGTTTGGTATCCGGGTTGTTATCCGTGGGTTTGGTTCGAACCGTGAGTCCTCGACTCACGGCTTGGATATTGATTCGAGCCGTAGTGCTCGTTTTCTTGTTAGTTATGAGCCGTGGTTTGGCTCTTGGTATTTTTGCTCTCGTTGGAATATTGGTTCGACTCATTGGAGTCGCGGCTCGAAGCCGTATTATTGTTGTTGTTGCCGAGACCCTTATGGGTCGAATGGGTAGTTTTGGAGTGCTCCTTGGAGCCATTTCTTGAGACCATTGATACTTGGTTCGAGCCTCTTGGCTCGTGGTAATTGCCACGACTCGGTCGAGTCATGTGGACTTGGGTGTGGCTTGGTAAACCCACCCGAGTATGACTTGGATTATATTGTTACTTGAATATAACTTGGTTTGGTATTAGTTGTTATTAGTTGGTCTTTTGCTACATCTCTTGGCCGTATACATGTGAGTCAAGACCATGTTTGGGTCTCGACATTGGATATTGAATTTTGGTATTGAGAAGTGTTGACGAATTGTGTTATTGGGGACCGATTGTGAGACGGTCACTTAGATTGATGGAGATAGGTTAGTCGGGTGCCGTAGTCGGACCCTATTGTTGTAGCACGTGGATTGGGATTGTGTTGGACGGAGATGTATTGTTTTTATGACATTTGCTTATCACTTTGGACTTGGACAATGAGCCGAGAGTCATGACTCGGACATGTGACCATTTCGTATGACTCGATAACTATTTACAATTAAAATGTAAATAATAAAACTCGTAATAATAGTTATTGATAATATAAACGTTTATATGAATAGATAGACGTGAATAACGGATATATAACTATATAAGCGCGTATATTAATAATAATAATAATCACGAGTCATATTATAAATAATACGACTAGATATATATTAGGCTACGAAAGTGGCGTAATATTATTGAACGTATTATTATTATAAAAATGTGTTATAAAAAGAGAAACTCTCGACAATTATTAAATATTAAATAAAATGTCATTTTTATATATATATAACGAGTAAACTTATCGAGTTATGCGGAGTCGTTGTCACTCGAGTTCAGGTAAGTTTCATTTGTGACTTTCGTGTTGTCACGGATATATGACGATTAATATAAACGTTTTCTATAACTAAATAACCACTTAACCGTAGGGTTGAACCGGGTTATTTGGCTATATGAAATGAATATATTAATGGGCATCGTATCCTACGACGCCCATAGGTTGGGTATATGTAAAGTGTAATAAATTGCGAATATATATATCGAGAAATCTGGCCAATTTGACGATGTATATGAGGAATTTATTAAACTACGATATATACCATATAGTATTTATGTGCTTTGTGCTTTAGGATTGGGTGTAATCTTGGAACGGTATGTTACGTAAATAAATATGAGGATTATTAAATCGACGGATTTAATAAACTTCGGTGATTTATTTAAATAATATATTGGGCTAATATTAGATCTATAGTTCATTTTATTATTCTTTGTGTGACTTTTTGGTTTGTTTTGTGTCGACCCACCACCCGTATGGATACCAAACGTAAATACACCAAACTAATATGAACTGGATTTTCGGAAATAAAACGGATTTCGTCCGGGTTTGGGAATATTTTGAATTTCAAGAAATGATTTCTGAACGAGTTAATATTATTAGGTCGTGCCGAGTCCGTAGTTGCTGTTTCGTGAGTTACTATACATCTTATTTCTACCGACTTCTTCTTGCTATTTTCTAGACTTGAGGTGAGTCATAGCCCCACTTTTACACTTGAACTATGTTTTCAATACTTGGGGTGAGAAACGTGCAAATTATTTTATGTGGACTATTATCGCTTTTATATTCTTTCTAAACTTGCTATGCGTATGGACTAGGATATATTGTCAGCTTTAGTCACATATATTTTATGTGTACTATTCAAGGTTGGCTTATTTGGAATTGTCAGCTTTAGTCACACGGTTTCGTGTGTACTATTCAAGGTTGGCTTATTTAGATACTGTAGCATGCACCTATAGGTTATTGATACTTAGGAGGTTATACGAGTACTTATTGGTATTGCGGGGGTTACCCGAATATCTATATTAGAACGGAGGGTATCCGTGTGTTAGGATTGAAGCGGAGGGTATCCGCAGGCTTTTAGTGAATCCTTACTCTAGCTAGCAAGCGTTTTGCGTATATGTCCACTATATTGTTAGTTGAATTTAAACCTATGATCTCACCAGCGAAAGCTGTCTTTTAGCACGTTTTCTCAGGTAATTAAGTGATGATATGGATGCTTGGAATGGAAGGCTTGGCTAAGGCTCATGGTTCATGGATCTATTTTTCTAAACTCTGATAATTAATTTTGGACCTACTGTTATGTTATTTTGGGCCTGACTCTGAATGATGTTGGGATAAATGTAAACGTTAAAAGCCCGTTTTGGTTGCGTTTTTATTATGTTTACTTTATCTCGTTCTATATTGTCTTGTGTTGGATACCAATCCCCGTAGCACCCCGAAAGCTTGTTGAGTCTTCCGCTGTATCAAATTTTGGGGGTGTTACACTATTTCAATTCCTAAATTTTCATCCAAGGATGGAAGATTAGGTAACGGTTTTGGTTGAGGCTCCGATTCATCAAAACTAGGAACTTCCCTAAAACTAAGAGTAAGGTTATCATTATAAGTATTCAAACCTATATCCTCTAGTTGTGTTTGGTTCAAAGGTCCTACCTCTATTGGGGTTCCTAAAGTCTCTTCTACTTCATCTGAATAAGTCACGGGCGGTGTATATGCCTCAAATGATGGTAGGACTTGTGGGGTACTTGGTGGGTTTAAATTTTCAACTCTATCCTCCATCTTATCAGGATTACCAATGTGCTCAGCTTGTATTGTGGTGAAATCAAACCACCCCGTGTGCCCAGTTATCTCATCTATAGGTTTATCCCCAAACAATCTTCTTGCTTGTTCCCTTAAACTTGCTATCAATTGATCCGTAACAACGTTTGTTGGGTTGTCCATTTTTTTGGCAAGTTTGGCACAATTCTCTATGGCTTCCCATGCTTCATCAGCACTTAATCCCCAAAGGTCCCCATGTGCGGTATGGTCAATGTCCATTTTGGTATAGTGGTCGACACGATGGTAAAATATTTCAATTTGGGACCACAAATCGAAATTATGATGAGGGACTTCTCGGAGTAAATGTTTAAAACGAGCCCATGCATCATAGATAGGTTCATCCTCATGTTGTCTCAACATCAAGATGACATTTGGAGTGGGTGAATTTCGTGGTTGATAGTATGGTGGATTCGCGTTCTCCATAACGGAATAGTCTATGGAAAGGTTTTTACAAACAAAGACACAAAGAAAAGATAGACTAAAGAAAACCTAAAGAATAAAAATAAAATCTTACTAGAACGGAATCTAGCAAGTAGACCTAATAAAAAGAGATTCTAACCTAGACAATAACTATTCCCCGGGCTGCGGCGCCAAAAACTTGATGCGTGAGAATTGCACTAGGCTTTACCTCTCAAGGGATCTTGAGAAGCTTACAACCCCCACTAGGCAGTGTACCTGATCGTTGTAGTATAGTATAGTGACAAGTACCGGGGGATTGATCGTTCAGCTTAGGAATAGTGTCGCTAGGATTAGAAAACCTAAATACTAGTTCTAAAGGTGAGGGATGATTATTTTTGTATTTTTATATTTTTTAGAAAGCAAGTAAAAATCTCGGGTTTGAAGGATTTGGGCGGAATTAGTTGCTAATCAACTAACCCAATACTAAAGATGCAATCAAAATAAAATACTAGAAATGAAAATAAACTAAATTATTCTAAAGTTGTGAGCAATAAGTGGAGAAAATGTGTTTACTTAGATTTCATTACTCCCTAGACATCTTTTACACGTTAATTACTTGTTATAATTGCATGGATGACGGATCGTATTCCTTAATACCATTCATGGGGTGGCACACTTAACTCCCCAATTCTATGAGCTCTTACCTCCTCCTACACCATGCCCAGCACAACTATAGGGATTGTAAACAGTGGCTCATGCATTAAATACAACCAATAAAGACCTAGTGCGCGTCGGTTCATGTTTCTCAAGACGTTCAAGCATGTTACCAATTGGAGATCTTCCAGTTTTCTTAAGCCTAACATATAAATCATTCATCCAAGACAAGTATAAACAAGTAATCAACACATAATTAACATCTAGGTTTCATTAGATCTAAGCAAACACAAGATAGATCTAGCATAGCGTGATGGAATTAAGACAAGAACAAGATATAGACAACCAACACATAGACATATTGATTGAATTGAAAGAACACTTATCTCAATTACACATGAAAGGTATCAAGGGTTTGGAACCCTTGAAAATCCTGTAAAATTCGCACCAAAATCGTACTTAGGGTTTCTCCAAAACTTCTCTTTTTTAATGTGAAAATTAGAAAACTATATATAGGAAAAGGGGTCTGACGGCGTCAAGACCAACCTTGTGACGCCGTCACCTCGCCGCCAAAACTATTCTCGGACTGCCTTGATCTACATTTGACGCCGTCAAGACTTAATCATTTCCAGGCCGTCATGACTTTTACTCTTGACGCCCTACCTTCGTGACACCGTCAAATCTGTACTGGGTCGTCATGGAATTTTGCTCTTGACGCCGTCAGAGAGTTACTCTTGACGCCGTCACCTAGTGTTCCCAGCATGGAAAATTAAGACTTTGGCGTTTTCTTCACTTTTATGCTCCAAAAACGTCCGAATTGCTTCCTTTTCCAGATTTCTCTCCCAAAGTACCTAAAATCACAAAAGGAACGATTTAGGGCAATATTTGATCAAATAAATTCGAATTCGGGCTTAAATGACCCCCTAAAAATGGATCATTTTTCGCCTCATCAATACTCCAATCCAAATGTATCTTTTTGATGTGACGTTCTTTTTTTTATATTTCCTACTCCACAAGTACACATAAAAGGATTATATCGCTGCATTCTGGTTGACAATGTGTGTTTGTAGTTGTGTGTGGTAGAATCGTGATCGGGGTGGCCCGATCTACAAGTTGAGTTGATAAAAGGTGGTGGCCAGAAAAAGATTCTGGCGGCCGGAAACTGCTGGTGTCGCCGGAAAACGAAAACTGCTAGAGAGAGAGATATATAGTGAGATTAGTGTGTGTGTGAGATGATATGGGTTAAATGAGTGTGTGTGAGTTTATATTGTGAGGATAAGTTGTTAGGTGGGAAAATATCTCGTGTATACCCATAGCATCTCGACTTGTTCGTTTAACATCTCGTGTATAACCATAGCATCTCGACTCGTTCGTTTAAAATCTCGTGTATAATCACATCATCTCGACTCGTTCGTTTAACATCTCGTGTAATACCACATCATCTCGACCCATTCGTTTAACATCTCGTGTAATACCACATCATCTCGACTGGTTCGTTTAACATCTCGTGTAATACCACATCATCTCGACTCGTTCGTTTAACATCTCGTGTAATACCACATCATCTCGACCCATTCGTTTAACATCTCGTGTAATACCACATCATCTCGACTCGTTCGTTTAACATCTCGTGTATAACGATAGCATCTCGACTCGTTCGTTTAACATCTCGTGTAATACCACATCATCTCGACTCATTCGCTTAACAATACCACATCATCTCGACTCGTTCGTTTAACATCTCGTGTATAACCATAGCATCTCGACTCGTTCGTTTAACATCTCGTGTAATACCACATCATCTCGACTCGTTCGTTTAACATCTCGTGTAATACCACATCATCTCGACTCGTTCGTTTAACATCTCGTGTAATACCACATCATCTCGACCCATTCGTTTAACATCTCATGTAATACCACATCATCTCGACTCGTTCGTTTAACATCTCGTGTATAATCATAGCATCTCGACTTGTTCGTTTAACATCTCGTGTAATACCACATCATCTCGACTCGTTTATTTAACATCTCGTGTAATACCACATCATCTCGACTCGTTCGTTTAACATCTCGTGTAATACCGTATCATCTCGACTCGTTCGTTTAACATCTCGTGTATAACCATAGCATCTCGACTCGTTCGTTTAACATCTCGTGTATAAATGATTTAACTTAATTAAAATGATTTAAAAATAATTTTAAATGATTTAAATTAATTATAAATGATTTAACATATTAAAAATGAATTAAAAACAATTTTAAATGATTTAAATTAATTATAAATGATTTAACTTAATTAAAATGAATTAAAAATAATTTTAAATGATTTAAATATAATTATAAATAAATCATAAAAATAATTAATTATTAATGATTTAAATTAATTATAAATAATTAAATTTAAATAGTTTAATTAATATTGATTTAAGCTAATTAAAATGTGCACACTTTCGGCGGGGACATGTCCCCGCTAAAAGGTGTCACCAATAATTTTGGTTTTCCCTCTAAGCATTTACTTTATCCCGCCAAAGGTTTTGGCGAGTTGTAAAAACTTTTAGCGGGGACGTGTCCCCGCCAAAAGTGGCACTAAAAGACAATTCCAACTTTTAGCGGGGACATGTCCCCGTTGAAAGTATATCCCACTGTTACATCAATTATTAACAGATCTGGCAAACACTTGTAAAAAAAAATAAATAAAAAAATCCCACTCCACCACCATCTTCTTCGCCTCTCGTTTTACAGCAACCACCAACACCATCTCCACCACCACCACAACTACTTCCCCACCACCACAACTTCACCACTACTTCACCACCACCACAACTTCACAATCACATCACCACTACTTCACCACCACCACACTTGCACCACTGTGCACATTCATTCCTCAAACCCTCAAATGTTTAATTCTATCCTCAAACCCTCCTTTGTTTGATTCTTTCTCTTCTCATCTCCTTTCTTATCCTCAAACCCTCAATTTTCTTAATTCTATCACGTGGGTTTTATTCAATTTTGTTAATTTTGTTGTTTGTTAATTTTCTTAATAGTTTTGTGTTAATTATTTTTATTTTTTATTAATTTTTTTGTTAATTTTTTTTTACAGTTGAAGCCGAGACCCGAAGCCAAGAATCGAAGCCGAGACCACAATGCAGCTGCTCTAGGGACCCCACAACTGAGGTTTATTTATTATTATTTTTTGTGTTTATGTTTGTACCGGGGACATGTAGCCGCCAAAAGTTTGGGACCGCATTTTTACACTAAGGGGTGTTTATCATTTTCTTATCAAATTTTAAATGTCTTAATTCTAGATGGTAGTCAGGTAGTGTATCGATATATGCCTTAAAACACATAAGATGGTCATGTACATTTATCAAGCCAAGCATGCTCCGGCTTAGTATGGTTCAACTTAGATACACCCCTGAACATGAATATTGTAGGAGGGATGATACTTACAATTTATCAGGTAACTTCCCATGGATAAAGAAAAAGACCAATGCCATCACGAACACCATGGAAATAGCAGTAATCATGTTGTACCCAGGTATTACAAAATTGTCATAGAATGCAAACAAAGCTAGAATTACACCGAATGTCAGCTTCTTATTTCTCCATAGAAGTATTTCTGCAACTGCAAACCATAGTATAAGTAGTGTCAGATCTCTAATTCAATGAAAATCAGTTAGGAGCAAACCACAAGGTATGTAAGTATGTTGCAGCACCATAAAATATGCGGGCATTGTTGGGATACAGTTAGGCATCAAGAGCTACACTTGGGGTATCAAATCATTTCTTAAATTCCCGTCTTTGTAAATTATGAGTTTTATAAGCTCACAGTTAAATGTTTTATAACATTTTTTTTGTACTAGTACGTTTACAGATGGCAGATGTTGTTGCTAGGAGCCACGATGGCGATGGAGGCAATGAGCCACCCCGTGGTCCGACGAGGATAGGCAGTTATTTTATATCATCATCACTTGAATTTGGTTACTTGTAGGATCTAAATCCAGACCTCCCAGACCTCCCAAGCCCAATGCCAAAATTGGGAAAGGCGGGAAGTCGGTGCGTGGTCCCACAAAGAACACGCGGCTCCGCAGTGAGAGGAAAGAGACTGGTCGTCCGGTATCGATCAGATTCCGGAAGAACGACAAAGGGATGTGGGAGCATGTGGGCGACCACGCGAAGTGGTTCTCCAACTTGGTCGGGGAATTGTTACGGCAATCAATTCCTATGCATTACAAATCCTGGTCGGCTGTTCCTGCTACCGCGAAGGCCCACATCGACAACCAGCTACACGTAAGTTTTTTTTATCTTTTATTTTTTTAATTATTGTGTTTTTTTATTTTTTAAGTTTGCTATTTATTTAATTTGATTGTTTATTTAAATTTAAATATTTATTTTAATTATATTTTATTGCAGCATTATTTTGATCTCGGCGAGCACCTTGCCAGTGCTGATGGAGAGGATATTGTCAAGAGTATCGAATATTATCTCCAAAAGCGATACGACGACAACAAGTGGCGGCACAAAAAGATAAATTTTACTGAGCAAGGTGGGATGGAGAAGCTGGAGGAGATCAAGGCAAAACGCCCGGAGAACATGTCGGAGTCGGATTGGGCAGAATATGTAAATTTCTGGATCCATACTTTATTATTATTATTATTATTATTATTATTATCATTATTATTATTATTATTATTATTATTATTATTATTATTATTATTATTATTATTATTATTATTATTATTATTATTATTATTATTATCACTTTTATTATTATTATTATTATTATTATTATTATTATTATTATTATTATTATTATTATTATTATTATTATCATTATTATTATTATTATTATTATTATTATTATTATTATTAATAATAATAATAATAATAATAATAATAATAATAATAATAATAATAATAATAATAATAATAATAATAATAATAATAATAATAATAATAATAATAATAATAATAATAATTCATTTATATAACATTTTTTATTATTTATAATACTCAAGTTAAGCACTGGTCGAACCCGGATAATTTGAAGAGAGGGGAGACCAACAGGCAGAACCGGCTCGCCAATCCGACTGCCAGCCTTCATGGGTCGCATTCGTTAGCTGTTATACGCGATAACTTCGTAAGACACTTTTTAATCATTTCATTTATATATATAGTTTTTGGTGAGTCGTTATTGAGTTTATTTATAAACAGCTGAGAGAACCCACCGACGCTGTGGATGGTAGAGACTTGATCGCGATGTACAGACACAACCATACGAGAGACGGTGTTTGGGAGTCTACATTGTCCGAGGCTAGATATGTAAGTATAATTTATTTCCATAAAACTCACCCACATTAATGCAAATATAATAAAACACGACTTATATATTACTTTGCTTGTTTTTTTGTAAAACAGAACCAGATGATACAAATGCGGACGGAGAGCACCTCCGGGGGGACGACCATGTCTGACCTCGAAATTATGCGCCACGTGATCGGTGGCAAGCAACGAGGTCATATTCCTGGCATAGGTCCAGTCTTACCCGGCGGTGGTCGTCAAACGACCCTCAGCGCCGCACGAGCTCGTGATCAAGCCTCCGTGTCCTCCCTGCACGAAACAGTCCAGAAGCAAACCCAGGAGATGTCCCAACAAAGGACACTGATTGATATGTTGTTGGGGTGGGCTAAGACACAGCCAGGTTTCCCCGCAGAGCTAGTGACTCAGGCGACGACATCGGGATCCCAGGAGGCTTCACCAGGTGAGTCTACAGGTATCCCGGAGGAGGGGAGTGGGGCTAGTGGGGGACTCAGGAGTAGCGTATGGGTTGTTTGGGTTGATTTATATTTGTTTTGGGTTATGGACAAATGTTTGGATAGTTTCATAGATTATTATGTCTTTATGTAGTTTATGTGTTAGGATTCCCGCTACATTGTTCCCACGTATAGTTTTGTAGCGTATAGCGGATAGCTAGCTTATGTAGTGATCATGTGATAACGGTTTTTGAACCGTATTTTGCGAATTTGGATACAAACACATGATTATGTTAATTTTTAACAAATTTGGATATGTATCATATTATGTTTGGCGAATTTGTGATTTGAGTGTCTTGTGGTGTTGTAATTAGATTATATACAGGTTGTGGATTTGTAGTGATAATGTAGATTTTTTCCGGAAAAATTCCGGAAATTACCCATTTTGCAGCAATTTGCTGCAAATTGGGTCAGTCACTTTTCACGGGGACATGTCCCCGCCAAAAGGTTGCTGCATTATTAGTGAGCACAACTTTCAGCGGGGACGCGTCCCCGCCAAAAATGAGCACCATTTACTTATAAAATACTTTCAGCGGGGAAGAGTCCCCGCCAAAAGTGAGCACCATTTACTTGTAAAATACTTTCAGCGGGGAACTGTCCCTGCCAAAAGTGAGCAACATTTACTTTATAAAATACTTTCAGCGGGGACATGTCCCCGCCAAAAGTGTTGCCACGCTGGCAAGTTTGACCTGATCAAAATTGTCCACGCTGGCAGTGTGGGTCCCACGTGTCACCGCCAAAAAAGAGGTCCGTCACCGCCGAAAGTTTACAGCGAAGGGCTTTAGCCGAGGCACTTTCGGCGAGGACATGTCCCCGCCGAAAGTTTTGTGCGGGGAGATGTCCCCACTAAAAGCGAGGAAATGTCCCAGCTAAAAGCAGCGTATGTTGTAGTGATAGGTCATGCATCATTGTTGTATATAACCAAGTCATCATCCCTTTAACCCGTGTCGGATGTAACGCTAAGACGGTTTTTATTGAAAAAGTGATCTAATAAGTATCTAAATGTTGTTGACTCATGCATTTAATTTTTAGTACGTATATTTTATCGTTTATGTGTTAACGAGCGGTATGCCCGTGCGTTGCTGCGACGCGGCCGTGTTTGTGTTTATTACAATTATGTTAACGTTTTTTGTTATCATTCATGTCATTATGGCATGACGTCGTTTTATGTTGATTATTGCACTTTAATTTTTGAATGAGTAGAAACACATTGGTTTGATACCAGTCACATAGCCTAGAAACTTTACAAATTGAAACTGACATATAAAGACATTGGCTGCTCGAGTACCAATTTTCGAATAAAACTTTGATGAAGAAACATAAAGAGCTCAAGTATAAAACCAATCAAATAGCAAAACAATATACAGTAACCTTTCACCTTTGATTACAAACTAATCAAATAGTAAACAAAATTACACTAACCGCGCTGCAAACTTATCAAAATTTTGTATGTTACATAACATTTAGAAGCTCAGGAAGTTCCTCTTTACCATTTCTCTCAAATCTTCAAATCGCACTCTTTCATCAGTATCATGCTGCAAATACAATACACATGGTCAATCTACAGGATTATTAAATAAGTAACGGTGGGCATTTGATGTGACTAACGTAAAACAGGATTATTAAATAACTAATTGTAGCCTAGATTTTTTAAGCATAACGTGTAACCTCCAAAATAGCAGACAGTATCATAATCTGAAAAAAAAATCAAAATTCTTTTACTGTACTATTTTAAAAAGCAGCTAAACTTGTAAACTTCCTGTCCAAATGGCTAAAATGAAGAGCAATCGCAAAGGGGTCGATTTTTATAGCTGTTAAAAGTATATACGTTTAAAGTAAATGCATAACTACTGAAAAAACATGGCAATCGGCTTGTAGTTTCATTATTGTTGCGCCAATCTGGAAATGAATTACCAGATAAGGTGGTGTTTGGCATTATGATTTAAATAGATTTAAATTACATCTGCAAATGTTGACCCTTTGCACCCGTTTTTCCTTTCACATCAACCTTTTTTTACCCGTTTACCAAGTTTCTCATATTGGCTAAACGATTAATTTATTTTATGGCATATGCAACTAATATTTTCTAAACCAATATACTGAAGCAACATGTAAACTTATACCTGGAAAACCTCTCATTACGTAAAGGATCCAAAACTGATGTTGATTGTACAGAAAGCTCTTCCACATGCCGCGAAAAAAGGGACATAACATTTATTCGCCCTGAAAAATAAAACCAATGTCAAACTCATTATACCTAAACCTGACCAGTTTGCAAAACCCTATTACCCGACCAACCTGAGCACGTCGATCATGCGACATGTAGTTTGTTTTCAGCAAAGAAATTTGCACTCTGTAACATTTTTCAGTTTGGTACCTAAACATATCAAGGGGTGTTTGGCTTTGCGCTTAAAAGTAATAAATAGTCAGTTTCACCTATTGCGAACTTGATATCAACACATCACTATTCACAGGTTCCAGTTTGGCTGGTGGCACATATATTTAACAGATCATCAGGCATATATTTAGGGTATTTAAGTTATATTTGACACACCTATTGTTCATAGAAAGCTGAAGGTTGAATGGGAAAAAAATTGAGCACGAACATTACCTGAAAGAGATGATGAACAGGCTGCAAACTCATCATCAACCGACTTCAAAGCCATCAGCAATTCATTACGACTGAGGTCTTCGTTATCAGCAAACTACAAAATGACATATAATAGAATATTATTATACTTTTTGTTGCCATTTTACAAAATCTAACAGTAAGCATACACAAATGAAAGGTTTGACGCCACCTATTAGCTTTGCTTTTGCTTTGTTGGTGATCAGTCTGGCCACATCACTGTTCTTTTTCTTCAGTTTCTGAAAAAACGTGATAACAGAAGCATCTTTCGCTGCAACAATGGATCTCTCCTTGACTAACATCTCATATTTTGGATTCATTTTCAGAATCTCTTAAGCTTTCCACTCTTCTTGTGTTGCCACTCGATCCTTTTCCTATATTTTCAGAGGCCAATTTGATCACTGTGATTAAGCAATAAAAAATAAATAACAGTAAGCAAACAATAGTTAAAATGTGAACTCATACCATACATCATTTCAGTTAACATGCAACAAATTTTTTCAGCCTTCTCGCCAGAATTTACAATAGATTAAAGTGAGGACATATCTTTGCTGTAGGAAGCTGCAAATGACCTTACTGGTCCTGAAGCATCACCAACATGTAACAATTCACATTTTCAGGTTAACTTCTATTCCCGAAAATTTCACTATTCATTTTTACTATTCACTTTACTATTCACTTTTTCCGAAATTTGATTTTTATTTCATATTCTCGTATGATAAATCATTTCCATGGCAAATTAAAAGTTTGACACTCATCAGATCATTTTCGCGAAAGTTATTAAGGAACTACATGTTTTAGGGTAAAACGTCATTCAAAAATTCTACGCACAACGAAACTCGACAGCGTTAATTTTCCCCGCATCAGAAAAATGTTTGAAACACTCATGATTTATTTGAGAATTAATCATGACTGAAAAAAATGTGACCAAATAAACCTCGGCCGTGAAAAACAAGAATTTTCGTTTTTAAGCACTTTTACTCAGCCGTAACCTTAGCCTTTACCTGCACCGCGTTTCTAAGACAATTTGAGTTTTCACATTTTTGGAAAAAGTCAACATATTTTTTCCTCCTCCTTTGACCAAAAATAATTCCTTGATTTTATAAATCATTCCTTGATTTTTAGGCTTACGGTTTTATGTCTTAAAGACATTAAATACCAACCGACACTAGACTGAGCCCAGTCTAGACATTATAAGTCATTTTAAATCATTATTATCACATTAGAAAAGTAATATTTTACTTTTTTCAATTTTACACAATATTCGTACGTTTTACGTATTACGCGTTTTAGACCCGTGTTTCCAGTTTTAGTAGGGTTTTAGCACCCCAATGGAACCTACCACTCATTTTATATTTTATTATGGAGTATTTTGACAAGTTTAGTCATTCTTTCAAGTTTCACATTTTTACGATACCCGGTTTTACGTTTCATGACTTAACGACTTACCATTAGCGATTACCGGGACCAAAACTCACTCCGTAAACTAGATAATACCAAACCTTATCATCTAGTTATCTTATCTCTTTGTGACAGCCCCTTTAGGGGGGGGGAGTCACCTTGTGTTGTGTCTTGATCTCATGACTTAAGCCTTAGGATTGAAACAAGTATACAAGCTTCCTTTGTAAGTTTTGACTAGTCCTAGAAACTAACCTCCTCAAGCCCATATAAATACCCCCTCCCCCATCCTATTTCGTCCATCATCACCACACAAACACTCTTCAATTTCAAATTTACTTCAAGTGTTATTCAAGAAACATAAACTCTAAATCAATTCCAAAACTCTAGTTTGGTTTTGATTCATCAAACTACTTCAAATCCTTTGAAACTCTTGGTGATTCTCTTGAGTTTAGATCCACTCAAGTCACCTAAATCTTCATCACAAATCCTTCAAGAATACAAGTGTAGAAGGATTGCTAAAGTGAAGAGAAGCTTGTCAATCAAAGTCTTAATCCTTGTTCTTAACTTCTTTTCTTTTAGAAAGCTCAAAGTTGTAAGCAAACCTGTGACAACCGGCAATTTAGGGAGCTATTTTGTAAAACCCGCATTACGTTAAAGTTCGTTTATAATCTTTATTTGGAATTTTTATTCATAACGAACTTGTAAGACCAATTTTATGGATAATTATATTTTATGACGTTATGGGATTTGTGAATTATCTTAATAATTCACTATGGAAATTTACGTGATGATGTATTCTTAAAATTCTCACTGGTACTACGTTGACTCCGGCACTAAGTTTACCTAACGGGAAATTTTATGATTAGTTTTTCGAGTCCGACTATATTTAATTATTTACGAGATGTTTTTCGGGAGATATTGAAGTTTGAAATGAGTTCGGGTTACGGGCCGTATGTTTTACATTTACCCACTTTACCCACTCAACGCTATTAGTAATATTATTATTACTAATATTATTATTATCATTATTATTATTTAAAAAAAAAAAAAAAAAAAAAAAAAAAAAAAAAAAAAAAAGAGTAAACCACAAAATTGGTCCCTTGTGGTTCGGTTTTCACACCAACACTCACCCTCACTTCTCTCTCTCTCTCTTTTCATCCCTTCCCCATCAACCCTAGCCGCCGACCAATTATCCGGCCGCCACCACTTCACCGCCGACCACCACTACAAACCACCACTATTTTCGTGATCCCCACCATCAAATCTCCTAGATCCGCCCCTACACGCGCTTTATTACATCATTTTCATCACGAATCATCACCTTATTTCACCACCAATCGGATATTATCGAAGTGTTATACGATTTGGAGCTTTTTGATCGAAGGTGAGGCGAGTGTGACTCGTGTTTTTATTAAAACGTGACCCTTGGTCACGATGGGTTTAGATCCGAACGGGTTTTCACCCAAAAACGAGGATAATACTTATGGGTTTTTGTTGGAAACTCGATTTTAATAAATGGTTTGGTATCCAGGTTGTTATTCGTGGGTTTGGTTCGAACCGTGAGTCCACGACTCACGGCTTGGATATTGACTCGAGCCGTAGTGCTCGTTTTCTTGTTAGTTATGAGCCGTGGTTTGGCTCTTGTTATTCTTGCTCTCGTTGGTATATTAGTTCGACTCAAAGGAGTCGCGGCTAGAAGCCGTATTATTGTTGTTGTTGCCGAGACCCTTTTGGGTTGAATGGGTATTTTTGGAGTGCTCCTTGGAGCCATTCTTGTGACCCTTGATACTTGGTTCGAGCCTCTCTTGGCTCGTGGTATTTACCGCGACTCAGTCGAGTCGTGTAGGCTTGGGTGTGGCTTGGTAAACCAACCTGAGCGTGACCTTGCTTATTTTGTTCTTGATTGTTAACTTGGTTTGATATTGGTTTTATTATTAGTTGGTTGTCTATTTGATTTATTGGTCGATTACATGTGGGTCGAGACCATGTTTGGTCTCGACATTGGATATGGGATATTGATATTGTGAAGTGTTGACGAAATGTGTTATTGGGGACCGATTGTGAGACGGTCACTTAGATTGACGGAGATAGGTTAGTCGGGTGCCGTAGTCGGACCCTATTGTTGTAGCACGTGGATTGGGATTGTGTTGGACGGAGATGTAT
>JARVZY010007969.1:0-21025 GCA_030686995.1 Artemisia argyi | reverse complement strand
GTTTGCAGGAGCTCTACGAGGTAACTGAGGAAATACCCCTTCTTTGTTTATATGCTGACTGTGAACCTTTAGTTTTTGAAGAAGCTATGAAAAGCAAGAAATGGAGACAAGCCATGGATGAGGAGATAAAGTCAATAGAAAAGAATGATACGTGGGAGTTGACGACGCTTCCAAAATGCCAAAAGGCTATTGGAGTCAAGTGGGTATACAAGACCAAGAGAAACGCCAAAGGCGAAGTGAAGAAGTACAAGGCAAGGCTTGTGGCTAAAGGGTACAAAAAGAAGCATGGTATCGACTATGAAGAGGAAGGATGTAAGAATGATACATGCGAGATTCGAAAACCAGGTTGTAGACATCTTCACCAAGCCGCTCAACGAGCGAGATTTCTCAAGACTAAGGATGATGCTTGGAGTAGAGAAATCATGTTTAAAGGGGGTGTTGGATCGTAAACTTGATTTAGTCCAATAAAGATTGGACTATCCATAAAAGCCCAAGCCCGTGATCAAGAAGCTTCTAGAATGACGAAGAATGGTATGGAAGCTTCTAGAAAGTCGTAAAGCTTCTAGAATGACGAAGAATGGGATGGAAGCTTCAATAAAGTCATAGAAAGGTACGTAAGCTTCTAGAATGTTGTAGTAGATGATATCTACTAGAAGTATGTAGCAAATGTGATAGAAATATCTAGTGGTAGTTATCTAAAATTAGAAAAGGATGATGATGTAATAAGAATTATCTAGATTATGTTAGAATATCCATGGAAGTATCTCGGTTCTAGAATTTTTCATGGAGTAGTATAAATAGATGTTAGTGTAATGCATTTGTAATATACCACATGAATCAAAGATAAGGAATAAAAGTTCCATTGTGAAAGCTCTCTAAGTATTCCTCTCTTTGTAAGCCTAAAAGGCCCTCGTGTTTTCCAACAATGTTGTGTTGGAGTTTATAGATCATGTTACTAAAGTTGTAAGTTATTCCAAGTTTGACATGAAGCATAGGTAAAATGGCCGATGATTAATCAAAATTTATAGCTATGTTGTTTTAAAACATAAGTACATTTATCTGGTGAATGTTCTTTGTTTTGACAAACACAACAAATACACAAAGTATACAACATTGTTGTGTATGAAGAAGTTTTATTTCGTCTATGAATAAGAACCATGTAATTTACATGTTCTCATACTTTTCATTAATCAAAATTTCTTTTAACATATAATACATACACTTTCTTTTTGTTTCCAATTTTTGTGTCTAAGATATTTGCCGTTATTCATAATTTGTATACGCCCAACTAAACTTCGTCAAGTAACTTAATGAAGCGAACCCGCCCACCGGGCGGGTTATGAAGCTAGTTATATATAAAAGCAAAGCAAGACGCTAAGTAAACCAATTACAATATTATCTTGAGAAATTGATCCACATCAGCAAATTAAAGTGTCCAGGTTCATCTGCAAATCAAGACATGGATTGTCTTTATCAACGAATTAGTTTTTCCTAATGCTTATTATTTAGTTTTCTAATCCAATTCGAGCTTTCGCAATTTTACCGCTCGGATTGCGGAGAATATTAGATGATAAATTAGAATGGCCCAATCCGGATTACGGGCTTAAGGTTCACAAGGATTTAGGGTTTCATATTGTGTGTGTGTATATATATTATATATATATATATATATATATATATATATATATATATATATATATATATATATATATATATTACATGATGAATAAAGTATCCTATGGAGAAATCTATAATCAAACATAATCCACTTTATGGATCATTTGGCGCTTCGTAAGGAGACAACATTTAAATCTAAACATCCAAAGAAATATCTTACTCTCAATGACATCAAGCTCTACACATATACTTAGATATCAAATAGATGTAGAAAAGCTCGTTTAGTTGGCTCAAGTGGTATAGCAATCCTTGTAACATTATATTCTATTTTTGTTTTCATCCTAGCTTCTTTATAATATAAATGCCGTTTAAAAAAAAGACCGTCATCCTCATATGCAGGTATTATCAAATTTAGTTGCCTCTATTAGGATCTTACAAGATGAGAATAGAGCGGGGTGAAATAATCCTAAGAAGAATCATTGACAACATGGCGAGTGAAGAATGAACAATTATGCAAATAACAACACTACAGGGGTATTATACCAAAAATAGCATTCAAGAAAACTAGGTCTGGAGAGTCTCAGCTATATCCATCCAAGCCACGTTCAGTGCATATTTTGGGTCTTTTTCTATTGAAGTTCACAAAATTGTTGGGACTTGCAATTTAATGCCAATGATGCATGTTCTCAATTCAACATTTGTTGAAGTTAAACCATTTAAACATGTCACTTTCAGAAGGGGGAAAAAAAATAAATAATAAATAAATAAATAAATAAATAAACTCACAAATGTAACATAAAAAGAAGAGAATAATTCTTAGAGTATAGAAACAAACACAACGGAAAGAAAATGAACGATAACAAAAATTTCAATGTGATGGTAACTCTAGCTTTAGTAACAGATTTGTGGGATGATTAGAAGATCGATCCCAGTAGATTTTCACCAAGTTCCAAGGCTTCCAATGATTATGCTATCAATGAATAAATGTTGACTTTGATTCGATTGCATCATTGATAAAACGTGATCATAGTATGGCACCAGATAAGCCAAGGTAGAATGGACAACAGTCTCATGGAGTAATTGGGGTTACATTGTAATCCCAAAGAAGCGTATTTAAATATTTGTTTCCCATGTCAAACTCAGGGATACACTACGGGCAGTTCACGCTCCTTGTTTGCTAACTTTATAGACAATTAGCAGCAGCTCCTGTACTATCACGATAAATGCATTTCATTCATTTTATTCAGTACTACATTACGCCACTTGAGTTTTAGTAAAGGTATTGTACATGTGACATATTGGTAATTTTAGTGTTAACAACTATTTCAGTTCAGTTTCCCCTTGCTTCTAACTAATGTAATTATCTCCTTACATTTCTTGTAATTTTCGTATAGGGTCTTGCTAATTTGGTGTTAATGAAAATATACGTTACTTTCTCCGTTTAAAAACAAGGGTTAACTATGTGTATACTCATTATATGTTTTTTTTTTTTTTTTTTTTTTTTTTTTTTTTTTCACACATTTGGCATCTGCTTATCAACTATCACATGTAAATGCATTCCCCTATTATTATTTCTTTTGAACGGCTGGAATATGTTATATATAAAAGCAAAGCAAGACGCTAAGCAAACCAATTACAATATTATCTTGAGAAATTGATCCACATCAGCAAATTAAAGTGTCCAGGTTCATCTGCAAATCAAGACATGGGTTTGTTGCTGATCATACAGCCATAGATGTAAAAGCATCCCGAGATTTTTTTTTTTTTTTAATTATTTATTTATTTATTATTTTTTATTTATTTATTTATTTTTTTTTTTTTTTGTGCAAAGTTGAAAAATATATTAGCTCAATACCAAGTTACATGAAAAGCTTCCAAAACAGATCTAATGACAAGCCATAGCATCTGAATTTGGAGCTAAAACAAAACACCCAGACAACTTACAATTCATGAAACACTTACAAACTCATAGAAACAACACTATAGTGACGACAGCATCCCGAGATTAACAATAAGACCGAGGACAACCGGCAACTGTGGAAAAAACTAGTTCCTATTTACAAATAAGGGATTGCAACACCAACACACCAAGTTGTAATCATTCTTTTCTTTATTACCAAAATATTTATTGCTAATTTTTTCTGTAAATAGTTTTCAATTATCTGAGGTGTTAATGTAAAAATACAGTCTGTATCTTTAGAACTAAATATCTGAATTTTAAAGATTGTCAATAGAATGGAAACTACTAATTGTTTGGATTCAAATAGTAACGCAAAAGATAAAACTACAATAACTGAACGCCAACAAAACTGACGTTAATACAGTACAAACAAAAAAACATTAATAAATAAATGCAAGCATAAAAGTAACAGAATTTCGCGCGCATCATTCAAGCAAAGATAGACTTAGGTTGTTTTTGAGGAAGTTGCCCCATCCCCTCGAATAAGATCCCGATCAAAATCCTGCAACCATTCTGTTGGGTACCAGCTAGTTTCTGATTCATTTGAAGGTCCCTGGTTCTCCATCACTGGGACATAGCACTCCACATCCTTTGGTACTTGTGGTGGTAGTGGCGGCGGCGGCGGTGGCTCGTCTGCAGGGGTCCCATTCTTGTTCAGAAGCTCAAACCTTTCATCAATTTCAAAGAGGTTTTGATCAGCCAGAGAAGAAATAGCCTGCTTCTTTGGTATGTCCAAGTCATCAGCAATGGAGACTTTGCCACTCAGACAGTCAGACATCAGAATGTCCGTCTCCAGACTTCTGTTCAGCATCCTCTGCTTCTGGAGTTTTTCCTGCACCTTTTTTATCCTATTCTCGAGGTACCTTGTTTTATTCTCCATGTGCTTCCTTCTATCCATATCAGGCATGGACTCGAACTTTTTCAGCACACTACGGACACCCTCATCATTAGGCCACACCTCAAAACCAGGTTTATACGGGCCATTAATAATGCCGCAGGCTTGGACTCCACATAAAGTGGTTATCTGGTCTAACTTTGTCATTAGACCCTTTTTCCTTTTCTTGTAGGTGACTTTCCTTGCTACATCATCCTTTATATACTCATTATTATTTCCTAATTTGCGCTTTGGCATGTTTAGAATATTTGGGCTAGAGAAGAAAAGAAATATTGGTGGAAGATTGGTGAGGGTTGTGTTTTTTGATTCCAAATGAGGTTTCATCATATATATACACGTATATCATGTAATGCTTTTTAATTTATGACGTATGATCGTCATAAATTCAGAGATTATCTCTAAACATAATGATTACTAGCATTATATTTAAGATTATGTTATGTCGGAGGAAAATATTTTTAAACTATAGCTTTGCAAAACATTGAGATACTATCATTTATGAATAAACATTATAGGCACCGCAACCAATTTATCAACAATTCACTTTTATTTCTACACACTTTGAAAAAATACGAATAAATTTCTTTGATTATTCACATTTCTAGATATGTACTAAATTGATCATATTACACTTTTGGTGTAGAAAAAGTATATGTTTGTGCATATTAACAAGTGCTGTCATTTTTTGTATAAAACAATAGTTGTGAAGAATTTTAGAAATTTTAAATTTTTATACACTTATTTTTAAATATAAGAAATCAAACTTTGTACACATTTATAGTGCAGATAATACGTGTAGAATTAACATTTTGGGAGAAGACTTTCTAAGATTGTAAGAAAAAAACTGAGTATAACTAACATTTTAAGAAGGAAGAAAACAATACCCTTTTTTTTATTAGAAGTTGATCTTTTAGTTAGCTTCTATATGGATTTGGCAAGCAAACATGAGACGATCGCTTTGATGATGTCAGTCGATCGTGAATACAATTTTTTTTCTCTTTGAAACGACTAATTTCTTTATCAAAAAGTTAGCAAGAACTCAAAACTACAATTAATCAAGAAACACCAAAACTAAAACTACAAACAGTCAAAAACCTTCTCCAAAAGGCTAATGTGGAAACTATGCAAGTGTCCCAAGTTCGTCCAATGCGTTTCCTCCCCAGGAACGGGACTAAATATAACAGGTTGCACAAAAAAATTGATCACTAATACTAGAAACATATTTCAATGGACCGGGTGTATTTAAGATGACTGTAGGAAAAATCGATGTTTTTTGAAAAAATCCATGGGGTGCACGGTCACCCGCGGGAACCCCTGGCTCCGCCTCCTAACATGGTTAAAGAAGCAAAAAAGGTAGGTAATCCATTTTCAAAGGTTGGTGATATAGTTATCTCGGATAGTGATGATGATGAAGTCCTTGATGACATCAATGAAACTTCTAATTTTATGGCGTTTGACGGTTCTAAATGTGGTAGTCGAGTGGGCATGAGGAGCTTATTGGAGCAATGGAAGGAAGATATCCATGACCAAGACCCTTATGATGATGATGAGTTTGATGATTGTAGTCTGATCGATGCTCAAATGAAGTTTGCTAATGCTTATTACATTAGTCTTCGTGATCAGATTAGATAATTTGTTTTTATTTTGTTTTGCATAAGTATGGCATATCATTTCTTATGCAACTTTCGAATTTTAATCATTATACTTCTAGAAACTACACCAGCTTTGAATTAATGTAAGTTCTGTTGTACGTACGTAACCAGGCAAATACCGAGAGAAAATTTATGACCGTCAACCTCATGCCCGGTTTGTGATGTGGAAATAGAAACCGAAGAACATTTGTTTGTTGAATGTCCGATTGCTAGGTTTTGGTTAGAGGTTCTAAAATGGTGGAACATTAGCAACACTCAAATAGAAAACCTCAATGATGTCTTCAATCTTGCAAATTGAAACAACATTACTATACACATCGATCTGATACAAACTAGGTCGATAATGAGATAATAGAACAACAAAGATAGAATATTTGACGCTTGTGAGGTCGAATAGGCTCTAGCTCCCAATAGACATGAAATCAATAAACCATAATGATAATCATCATAATAAGAATTACAATCCTAATACACTAGTTATAATAGATATCCTAGACTTACCCTAGCACCCTAACTTTCTCACCAAGAAATATAAAAAGAAACTAAATAAACTAATAAATAAATAAACCACAACAACAACAACAACAATAAATTCTTGTAAATTCTATTAATTTTTAATAAAGTGATAATAATAATAATAATAATAATAATAATAATAATAATAATAATAATAATAATAATAATAATAATAATAATAATAAACTATAGTGTATAGGATTGTATCAATACACAGGCCCCCAAAAACACATTGTCCTCAAGGTGTTGCTTGAAAATATTGTCTTGGGTAATTCCAGGATCTCATATTCTTCGTTGTATCCCTTTTGTGTACTTCAAGTGCTTGTGCTAGTTGTGCAATGTCTTCTTGAGTTTCCTTATGCACACTTGTAGTTGTTCATGAGATCCAAATCTTTCAAATCCATTACCAACTGAGGTACTTAGCTTTCTAGGTTTTCTAATTTGGACACATGCAACCACGTACTTTACCCTCCTGTTAGAACTATGTTAGTTTAGTTGGACCCCCAATAAATGGATATGTCCCTCCTGATTAATCTCCTCCTTTATCACTGCCTTTACAGATCCTTGAAACTTCTCAGACTACATTGAGAAATCTTGATGAGCCCATCTAAAAGATTCCACAAGTTTAGATTGGTGCAACAAACAATGTAGATTGTAACCATTTCACCATCTACGCGAGAATAGTAATCTAGACCGAGAACAACAACTTCTAGTGATGAACAGTAAATTTCGACAATGAACAGTAGCTGATGAACAATATTATTTTATTTATTTATTTTGAATCTTGGAATCAAAAAGCTCTGATACCAATTGATATGAATCGGGTCAATAATGAGATGAAAGAATAATAAAGATAGAATAATCGACGTTCGAAAGGTCGACAAAAGCTCTCTCAATTGACACCAAATCAATGAACCACTGTTAAAGTGGCTATTGAGAAGATACGGGTTGAATATGAGTGGAAACCACCTCGTTGTGATAAGTGTAAGATATTTGGTCATACTCTGACTGACTGTCCTAAAGTTGTTATACCTCATGTTCAGCCTGCTAAGCATGTTAATGACTGTTTCAAGACTGTCAATAACAAGAAGAAAGGAAAGCAAGGTGGTCCTATAATTCCGGGTCAAGGAGGGTTTACTAAACCTGTTGTGGGTAAGCAGTTTCATTATCAACCCAAAAAGACTCCTCCTGAACCTAAGAAAGTGGATGACACTAAGAAGAAGAATTCTGATGGGGTTAGTTCTAGTGGAACGAAGATTTTTACATCTAACTAATTTGATGCTCTTAATATGGATGATACGGATGCTTTTGGTATTCCTACTATTGACACCAAAAAGGATGTGGATTCTGGACGTACAATGGAAGTTAATAAGGACGAGTCGTTAAACGGTAATGCATCACACGAACCGCTTGTGAGTGATTCAATGGGAACAATGGAAGTTGGTTCTACTCCTATAGTTGAGAAAATTGGGAAGCTTGAAAAGCTACTTATTGATAGGAAAGCTACTCTTGTGGATGATGAAGGTCATCATGTTCCGTCTACCTCTTCCACTAAGAGGGCTAACCCATTTTCTAAGGTGGGTGAGGTTGTGGTTTCTGATAGTGATGATGATGAGGTTCTTAATACGTTCGACGAATCAGCAAATCTTTTTGGTGGTGGTCATGAGCGTGAAGATGAGTTTGATGACTATGATGATTATTCGAAGCAAATTTATGATCTTCCAGAAAATTTGGATGCTCTTAATGCCATTTATGGCTTAATCTCCAAGGTCGTAGGAAGTAGTTTATATTTTTGTCAGAGTCTTTTGTTATCATGTGGTTAGTAGTTTGTTTTCTTGTTTAGAAAATAAGAAGTATCTTGTTATGTAAGCTTTTCGCCTATGTAACGGGCTGAGATATGGGATTCACCCATATCCTTTGAACTTAAATGCTTTTTGAGTAATATATTTACCGGGTCATTGACCTTTTACCCAAAAAAACAATAAACCATAATAATATTCAGCATAATAAGAATTACAATCCTAATACCCTATTTATAATAGTTATCCTAGACTTACCCTAATAATCTAACTTTCTCACCAAGAAATATAATAAAAGGAAACTAAATAAACTAATTAAGCAGCAACAGCAACAGCAACAGCAACAGCAACAGCAACAGCAAACTATAGAACGCAGGATCGTATCACGATCCAACTTTCTCGATGCTGTTGTTCAATCTCGTAAATGATAAATTTGAATACCCCAATCCCGATTGCAGGCTTAGGGGCCTCTAGGGTTTAGGATTTCTTTTATGCTAATGATGTTCGAAGATTTGCTACCGCTTGATGTCGGATATCTTTAGCAACAAATTAATATTGTTTTAATGCTTTTACCACTTTTTTATTCTTTTGCTTTTGCATGAAGATTAGTCGCCGCTTATTGTCAGCTGTCTTTATCAACGAATTAGTTTTTCCTAATGCTTATTATTTAGTTTTCTAATCCAATTTGAGCTTTTGCAATTTTACCGCTCGGATTGCGGAGAATATTAGATGATAAATTAGAATGGCCCAATCCGGATTACGGGCTTAAGGTTCACTAGGATTTAGGGTTTCATATTGTTCTTGTGTGTGTATATATATATATATATATATATATATATATATATATATATATATATATATATATATATATATATATATATATATATATATTACATGATGAATAAAGTATCCTATGGAGAAATCTATAATCAAACATAATCCACTTTATGGATCATTTGGCGCTCCGTAAAGAGACAACATTTAAATCTAAACGTCCAAAGAAATATCTTACTCTCAATGACATCAAGCTCTACACATATACTTAGATATCAAATAGATGTAGAAAAGCTCGTTTAGCTGGCTCAAGTGGTATAGCAATCCTTGTAACATTGTATTCTATTTTTGTTTTCATCCTAGCTTCTTTATAATATAAATGCAGTTTAAAAAAAAGACCGTCATCCTCATATGCAGGTATTGTCAAATTTAGTTGCCTCTATTAGGATCTTACTAGATGAGGATAGAGCGGGGTGAAATAATCCTAAGAAGAATCATTGACAACATGGCGAGTGAAGAATGAACAATTATGCAAATAACAACACTACAGGGGTATTATACCAAAAATAGCTTTCAAGAAAACTAGGTCTGGAGAGTCTCAGCGATATCCATCCAAGCCACGTTCAGTGCATATTTTGGGTCTTTTTCTATTGAAGTTCACAAAATTGTTGGGACTTGCAATTTAATTCCAATGATGCATGTTCTCAACTCAACATTTGTTGAAGTTAAAACATTTAAACATGTCACTTTCGGAAAAAAATTAAAAATAAAAAAAAAATAAAAACTCACAAATGTAACATAAAAAGAAGAGAATAATTCTTAGAGTATAGAAACAAACACAACAGAAAGAAAATGAACGATAACAAAAATTTCAATGTGTTGGTAATTCTAGCTTTAGTAACAGATTTGTGGGATGATTGGAAGATCGATCCCAGTAGATTTTCACCAAGTTCCAAGGCTTCCAATGATTATGCTATCAATGAAAAAATGTTGACTTTGATTCGATTGCATCATTGATAAAACATGATCATAGTATGGCACCAGATAAGCCAAGGTAGAATGGACAACAGTCTCATGGAATAATTGGGGTTACATTGTAATCCCAAAGAAGCGTATTTAAATATTTGTTTCCCATGTCAAACTCAGGGATACACTACGGGCAGTTCACGCTCCTTGTTTGCTAACTTTATAGACAATTAGCAGCAGCTCCTGTACTATCACGATAAATGCATTTCATTCATTTTATTCAGTACTACATTACGCCACTTGAGTTTTAGTAAAGGTATATTGTACATGTGACATGTTGGTAATTTTAGTGTTATCAACTATTTCAGTTCAGTTTCCCCTTGCTTCTAACTAATGTAATTATCTCCTTACACTTCTTGTAATTTTCGTATAGGGTCTTGCTAATTTGGTGTTAATGAAAATATACGTTACTTTCTCCGTTTAAAAACAAGGGTTAACTATGCGTATACTCATTATATGTATATGTTTTAGGTTTTTTTTTTTTTTTTTTTTTTTTTTTTTTTTTTTTTTTTTTTGACACATTTGGCATCTGCTTATCCACTATCACATGTAAATGCATTCCCCTATTATTATTGCCACTGAAGTTTTATAAATGCTATCTGCGGGACATTTATAGTAATATAATCTTGAGAATTTTTTCTTTTCAACGGCTGGAATATATTATAAATAAAAGCAAAGCAAGACGCATAGCAAACCAATTACAATATTATCTTGAGAAATTGATCCACATCAGCAAATTAAAGTGTCCAGGTTCATCTGCAAATTAAATCAAGACATGGGTTTGTCGCTGATCATACAGCCATAGATGTAAAAGCATCCCGAGATTTTTTTTTTTTTTTTAATTATTTATTTATTTTTTATTTTTTTTTTTTTATTTTTTTTTGTGCAAAGTTGAAAAATATATTAGCTCAATACCAAGTTACATGAAAAGCTTCCAAAACAGATCTAATGACAAGCCATAGCATCTGAATTTGGAGCTAAAACAAAACAACCAGACAACTTACAATTCATGAAACACTTACAAACTCATAGAAACAACAGTATAGTGACGACAGCATCGCGAGATTAACAATAAGACCGAGGACAAACAGCAACTGTGGAAAAAACCAGTTCCTATTTACAAATAAGGGATTGCAACACCAACACACCAAGTAGTAATCATTCTTTTCTTTATTACCAAAATATTTATTGCTAATTTTTTCTGTAAATAGTTTTCAATTATCTGAGGTGTTAATGTAAAAATACAGTCTGTATCTTTAGAACTAAATATCTGAATTTTAAAGATTGTCAATAGAATGGAAACTACTAATTGTTTGGATTCAAATAGTAACGCAAAAGATAAAACTACAATAACTGAACGCCAACAAAACTGACGTTAATACAGTACAAACAAAAAAACATTAATAAATAAATGCAAGCATAAAAGTAACAGAATTTCGCGCGCATCATTCAAGCAAAGATAGACTTAGGTTGTTTTTGAGGAAGTTGCCCCATCCCCTCGAATAAGATCCCGATCAAAATCCTGCAACCATTCTGTTGGGTACCAGCTAGTTTCTGATTCATTTGAAGGTCCCTGGTTCTCCATCACTGGGACATAGCACTCCACATCCTTTGGTACTTGTGGTGGTGGTGGCGGCGGCGGCGGTGGCGCATCTGCAGGGGTCCCATTCTTGTTCAGAAGCTCAAACCTTTCATCAATTTCAAAGAGGTTTTGATCAGCCAGAGAAGAAATAGCCTGCTTCTTTGGTATGTCCAAGTCATCAGCAATGGAGACTTTGCCACTCAGGCAGTCAGACATCAGAATGTCCGTCTCCAGACTTCTGTTCAGCATCCTCTGCTTCTGGAGTTTTTCCTGCACCTTTTTTATCCTATTCTCGAGGTACCTTATTTTATTCTCCATGTGCTTCCTTCTATCCATATCAGGCATGGACTCGAACTTTTTCAGCACACTACGGACACCCTCATCATTAGGCCACACCTCAAAACCAGGTTTATACGGGCCATTAATAATGCCGCAGGCTTGGATTCCACATAAAGTGGTTATCTGGTCTAACTTTGTCATTAGACCCTTTTTCCTTTTCTTGTAGGTGACTTTCCTTGCTACATCATCCTTTATATACTCATTATTATTTCCTAATTTGCGCTTTGGCATGTTTAGAATATTTGGGCTAGAGAAGAAAAGAAATATTGGTGGAAGATTGGTGAGGGTTGTGTTTTTTGATTCCAAATGAGGTTTCATCATATATATACACGTATATCATGTAATGCTTTTTAATTTACTAGAAAGGTGCCCGCGCGATGCGGGGCGGATTGTTGGGGTGAAGAGGAGGGAGGTGGGGTGGTGGAAAGTGGTTGTTGGGGTGGTTGTTGAGGTGGGTATAAATTGTTGGGGGTGGTTGTTGAGGTGTTGTTGAGGTGGTTATAAATTGTTGGGGGTGGTTGTTGAAGTAGTTATAAATTTGTTGGGGTGATTGTTAGGGGTGGTTGTTTCCATAATTAGTAAGTAAAAGTCTGAATTTTTAAGCCTTTCTAATTATAGAATAGTCCCAAATACATTATATAGTAGTATAGATGACGTATGATCGTCATAAATTCAGAGATTATCTCTAAACATAATGATGACTAGCATTATATTTAAGATTATGTTATGTCGGAGGAAAATATTTTCAAACTATAGCTTTGCAAAACATTGAGATACTATCATTTATGAATAAAAACATTATAGGCACCGCAACCAATTTATCAACTATTCACTTTTATTTCTACACACTTTGAAAAAATACGAATAAATTTCTTTGATTATTCACATTTCTAGATATGTACTAAATTGATCATATTACACTTTTGGTGTAGAAAAAGTATATGTTTGTGCATATTAACAAGTGCTGTCATTTTTTGTATAAAACAATAGTTGTGAAGAATTTTAGAAATTTCAAATTTTTATACACTTATTTTTAAATATAAGAAATCAAACTTTGTACACATTTATAGTGCAGATAATACGTGTAGAATTAACATTTTGGGAGAAGACTTTCTAAGATTGTAAGAAAAAAACTGAGTATAACTAACATTTTAAGAAGGAAGAAAACAATACTTTTTTTTTTATTAGAAGTTGATCTTTTAGTTAGCTTATATATGGATTTGGCTATTAAACATGAGATGATCGCTTTGATGATGTCAGTCGTGAATACGATTTTTTTCTCTTGGAAACGACTAATTTCTTTATCGAAAAGTTAGCAATAACTCAAAACTACAATAAATCAAGAAACACCAAAACTAAAACTACGAACAGTCAAAAACCTTCTCCAAAAGGCTAATGTGGAAACTATGCAAGCATCCAAGTTCGTCCTATGCGTCTCCTCCTCGTATTTTGAAGAGCACTCCTTACATGTTTAAAGAAGCAAAAAAGGTAGGCAATCCATTTTCTAAGGTTGGTGATATAGTTATCTCGGATAATGATGATGATGAAGCCCTTGATGACTTCAATGAAATTTCTAATTTTATGGCATTTGACGGCTCTAAATGTGGTATTGGAGTGGGCATGAGGAGCTTATTGTAGCAATAGAAGGAAGATATCCATGACCAAAACCCTTATGACGATGATGAGTTTGATGGTTTGATGATTGTGGTCTGATCGATGCTCAAATGAAGTTTGCTAATGCTTGTGACATTAGTCTTCGTGGTCGGATTAGATAATTTATTTTTATTTTGTTTTGCATAAGTATGACATATCATTTCTTATGCTTGGTTAAGTTTTAAGTACTATAAACGCTTTTGGTTTACCCTTTTTGAGCTGAGGTGTGTGATTCACCCACATCAATTGTACTTAATTGGGAGAGAAATTGCCAGAAAATACATCAATCACCTGCTCAAACGTCAGCAAGTGAAATTTTTGTGTGGATTTTGTGAGTCTGTCTAGCATTACTTAAAAAAAATAATAAAAAAAAAAAAAAAAAGCCCTCTCCATGCTAATATAAAGATATGTATTGTTAAATACCATGCTACCTAAAAATTTCATCAGATAAACACATTCGTGATTATTTTGATTAAAAATTTAATGGAAGTTAGCTAACTTAAACAAAATCTTTATAAGATAGCCATTGCAATAATCTGAGCAAAATGTACAAGTAGTTGATTTAATATTTTGTTGAAGATAAATCTCTCTTATTAAAATGAGACGTTAATTTTCTGTAGTAAAGATTAATCGTAAATATTATACCATATATCGACCAGTGATATATGCTTCTAAAAAAGTAAGATATGCTTTTCAAAATCATGTGGCATGTGAACTTTCTTTGTTAAACCATATGAATATGTTATCAAATGGTCTTCAAAAAAGTATGGTGCTCCATCCGTCTTAATACCAATATTCATTTAACTTTTTAAGATGTATCAAGTTAAGTTTCTTATATAAACCGTAATTGTTAGGTATTAGTCTTTACATTAGCTATAGTCTAAGGTAGTTAAGTGTTAAGTTACTTATTCCTAGTTTATTAGGAGTCGGTGTTTGTTTGCCTTGCATGGCAAGTAGAAAGTCTAAACTGACTGTTTTAGTTTCCTTGTCTACTTCTGCCGACTATGTTCTATTCGGTTTAGAATAGGTTTCCCCCTCTCTCTCTATAAATAGAGGTGAGGGGGGATGATCATTGTACGTCATTCTTTCATACTTAATCAAGAGACGATTAAGGGTAATCCCGTGTGCTTATTTCTTTTCTTTACTGTCGATACAAAGTAAGGTTGCAGGTGTGTGTTCGACTTCTAGATCGGGTTTATTCCGCTCTAGTAACCAGGGTGTTAGTCGATCACGACTAATAAGTGGTATCAAGAGCTCGGGTTCGCGGGTTTTTCTGGTATACTAGGATCGATCGTTTGAAGGGTTCTTTGGTGTTCGTTATCTGGAAGGAGCAGAAGCTGGGTGTTTCTGTTTGGGCTACCAGGTCATCAACAACAAAGGTTTTGGTGTTCAAGGGTTTTTTGGACGTCAAAGGTGCAACAGAGTATCGACAAGTTAAAGGGTCTTAAGTTTTCGAGTTGTCGAGGTTATCGACGGGTTAAAGAAAGCTTAAGGGTTGTTGATTTTCGGGTTATAGAAGATTGACAAGTCTGCTGTCATTTCGTTTTTCCGTTTGATATTAACGAACAAGGTAGAAGACAACAGGTGAATTAATAATTGTTTTTGTTGGGAAGATACTATTAAATCAATTTTTAATTCAAAGGGGTAATTTACTTCTGAAGTTGCACGTGGTATATTTTTATATTATTAGTGTGATATTTAAAGGATTATTAAACTAATAAGGATTAAAGAATGACGGGAGCCAAGTTTGAGATCGAGAAATTCGATGGAACTGGTGATTTCGGGTTATGGAGAGTCAAGATGCGTGCTTTATTAATTCAACATGGATGTGAAGCAGCTCTGGAGGTTTTACCCGAGAATATGGATGCTACAGCAAAACCTGAGCTAAACAAGAAAGCTCATAGTGCCATGATTTTGTGTTTAGGTAACAAGGTTCTGAGAGAGGTTACCGGGGAGACAACTGCAGCGGGGGTTTGGTCTAAGCTCGAGACTTTGTACATGACAAAGTCCTTGGCCAACAAGTTGTACCTGAAGAAGAAGTTGTATATATTCTACATGCCGACTGGACGTACGATTTCCGAGCATATAGATGAATTCAACAAAATTGTTCTTGATTTAGCAAATATTGAGGTAAAATTCGAGGATGAAGATCTTGCTTTATTATTACTCACTTCTTTACCAGCATCATACGAACACTTTGTGGATACCTTGCTTTATGGACGGGAAGCTTTGACTTTGGAGGATGTGATGGCCACACTGAATTCAAAGGAAATCAAAGAAAGATCTAAGGCGAAGGGGGATGATGGTGAAGGGTTATACGTGAGGGGAAGAACTGATCGCAGGAATTCGCATCAGTCTAGGGGAAAGTCAAGATCGAAGTCTCGAGGTGGAAGACTCAAGTGCTTTATTTGCCAATCTGAGGAGCACTTAAAGAGAAATTGTCCAAAGAATAATCGCAAGAAGTCAAATAGTTTCGTCAAGAAAGAAGATCAGCCAAGCTCCAGTGGTTCGGTTTATGACGGTTCTGAGGTGATGATGGTTATGAGTGCAGAGGCTCTGCTAGATTGGATCATGGATTCAGGAGGTTCATACCACATGACACCCAGGTTAGATATATTTTTTGATTTTCTAGAATGCGATGGGGGCAGGGTACTGTTGGGTGACAACAGGGAGTGCAAGATCAGAGGTATTGGCAAGGTCAGGTTACAACTGAAAGATGGGTCAAGTTTTGTATTAAACAATGTCAGGTATATTCCTTAATTGAAAAGAAACTTGATATCGCTGGGAACTCTTGAAAAAGAGGGATATACCGTAAAAATGCAGTCGGGCAAAATCAAGGTGATTAATGGTTCTAGGGTTATTTTATCTGGAACACGAAGGGATAATTGCGTATACTCTTTGGATGGCCATGCAGTGGCGGGTGAGCTTAATGCTAGTGTTGAAGAAAACGACAGTCTTGCGCAGGTTTGGCATAAAAGACTGGGACATATCAGTGAGGCAGGACTTCAGGTGCTAGAAAAGCAGGATCTGTTTGGAAAGAAAAGTCTAGGTAAGCTCGATTTTTGTGAGAATTGTGTTCTGGGAAAGTCACATCGAGTCAGTTTCGGTGTAGGAAGGCACACTACTCAGGGAGTGATAGACTATGTTCATTCAGATTTATGGGGTCCGTCTCAGGTGGAATCATTGGGAGGTAAGAGGTACTTCTTATCTATTGTTAATGATTATTCCAGGAGGGTATGGGTTTATATTCTCAGGTTCAAACACGAAGCATTTGGAAAGTTCAAAGAGTGGAAGCAGTTAGTAGAGAATCAGACTGGGAGGACGGTTAAGAAGCTAAGGACAAATAATGGTCTTGAGTTCTGTAATCGGGAATTTGAGCAGCTATGCACTGAGAGTGGGATTGCTAGACATTTGACAGTTGTCGGGACGCCGCGGCAGAATGGATTAGCTGAACGGATGAATAGAACTCTCATGGATAAGGTACGCTGTTTATTAATTCAGTCTGGATTGCCCAAGACCTTCTGGGCGGAAGCGACATGTACGGCCGCATATCTTATAAATAGGTCACCATCGACAGCGATTGAGAAAAAGACACCTATGGAGATGTGGTCGGGACATCCAAGTGATTATGGGATGTTAAGGATTTTTGGCTGTGTCGCATATTCACACGTTAAACAAGGTAAGCTCGAGCCGAGAGCGGTAAAATGCGTTCTTTTGGGGTATCCTGAAGGTGTGAAGGGGTACAGGCTATATAGGCTTGATAATGAATCACCTAAAATAGTCACTAGCAGGAACGTGGTCTTTAATGAAAGTGTCATGTATAAAGACACGTTGAAGGATTCTGGTGCAGGTACTGATAAGTCTGTTGAGGAATTACAGGTTGAGGTGGAACTGCAGAGGTTAAATAATCATTCGCTTGAGGAAGATCTGAATGTTGGTCAGGAAGATGGCGATGATGAAGATGCAGGGGATCAGGATCATGATCAAACACCGGATCTCACAGATTATCAGTTGGTTCGGGATAGAGAGCCAAGGACAAGAATGAAACCTTTGAGGTTTCGAGATTAAAGTAATATGGCTGCTTACGCGTTTGTTGCAGCAGAGGAAGAAGATACTCATGAACCATTGACATACCAGGAGGCAGTTACTTGTAAAGATAGATTTAAGTGGAAAGCTGCTATGGATGAAGAGGTGGATTCTCTGAACAAGAATGAGACCTATGAATTAGTGGATCATCCAGCTGGGCAAAAGCTGGTGAGCTGCAAATGGCTGTTCAAGATAAAGGAAGGGATTGAAGGTGTTCAAAAGCCTAGGTACAAAGCGAGGGTGGTGGCTCGTGGATTCACACAAAGGGCAGGTATTGACTATAATGAAGTATTTTCGCCGGTAGTTCGACACACATCTATTCGGGTTATACTTGCATTGACTGCGTGTAGAGATTATGAGCTAGAGCAGCTTGATGTAAAGACGGCATTTTTACATGGGAATCTTGAAGAAGTGATCTACATGAAGCAGCCACCGGGTTATGAACAAGGTAACAAGGTATGTTTGTTAAAGAAATCCCTTTATGGTTTGAAGCAGTCACCTAGGCAATGGTATAAGAGGTTTGATGAGTACATGCTGAGCAACGGGTTTAAGCGTAGCAGTTACGACAGCTGCGTATATTACAGGAGTTATGCACCATGTGAGTATATCTATCTACTGTTATATGTAGACGATATGCTGATTGCTTGTAAAAGCAAGGCTGAGATTGGGTCTATCAAGTCTTTGCTTAAAAAGGAGTTTGACATGAAAGAGCTCGGGGAAGCAAAGAAGATTCTTGGTATGGAGATCATCAGGGATCGGAGTCGCAAGATTCTGGGGGTGTCACAATCCGGGTACGTTTCTAAGATTTTAAATAATTATAGAATAGACAATGGGAAATCGGTTAAGATGCCATTGGGTGGGCACTTCAAGCTGTCGTTGAAGGATTGTTCGGTTAGGGATTGTGATGTTGAAAGGATGAGTAGGGTGCCATATGCAAATGCGGTTGGGAGCTTAATGTACTTGATGGTGTGCACGAGGCCAGACATAGCGTATGCAGTAAGTGTTGTTAGCAGATATTTGGCGAATCCAGGTAAAAAGCATTGGGAAGCAGTGAAGTGGATTTTGAAATATTTGCGGGGTACTGCAAACGTGGGTTTGGTGTATGGGACAAATCGTGGCAACCATGTAGACGTAACAGGTTTTGTTGATTCAGACTACGCAAAGGATCCGGATAAAGGTAGGTCAATCACAGGTTACACGTTTTTAGTACAGGGATGTGTTGTAAGCTGGAAGGCAACGCTACAACACGTGGTGGCTCTTTCAACTACAGAGGCGGAGTATATGGCCCTTACGGAGGCTGTGAAGGAAGCTATTTGGCTAAGGGGACTCTTGGAAGAGTTGGGCATAGAGCTTAACACTGTGGCAGTTAATTGTGATAATCAGGGCGCGATTCACTTATCGCGGAATCATGTTTTTCATGAAAGGACTAAGCACATCAATGTGCGTTATCACTTTATCAGAGAGGTCTTGGAAGCAAAGACGGTTGAAGTTCTGAAGGTGGGTACTGAACACAATGCTGCGGATGCCTTGACGAAGGTGGTACCTGGACTTAAGTTTCAGCACTGCTTGGAGTTGCTGAGTGTCGGTGTAGGCTAATATAAAGCCCAAGGTGGAAATTGTTAGGTATTAGTCTTTACATTAGCTATAGTCTAAGGTAGTTAAGTGTTAAGTTACTTATTCCTAGTTTATTAGGAGTCGGTGTTTGTTTGCCTTGCATGGCAAGTAGAAAGTCTAAACCGACTGTTTTAGTTTCCTTGTCTACTTCTGCCGACTATGTTCTATTCGGTTTAGAATAGGTTTCCCCCTCACTCTCTATAAATAGAGGTGAGGGGGGATGATCATTGTACGTCATTCTTTCATACTTAATCAAGAGACGATTAAGGGTAATCCCGTGTGCTTATTTCTTTTCTTTACTGTCGATACAAAGTAAGGTTGCAGGTGTGTGTTCGACTTCTAGATCGGGTTTATTCCGCTCTAGTAACCAGGGTGTTAGTCGATCACGACTAATAAAAATCACATATGATTATGGTAGAATCACTTATGATTCTACATAAATCATATGTGATTCTTTTCTTCTTTGTTACAAAAAAACAAATAAAACAGAAGCAGAAAAACACTTGCCCGAAGTTCACACGCATCCTTGTACTTTGTGTTGTAGTTCTCTGGAGTATTATCAAGGATGATAATCGATGTCACAGTCTTCTTAATGTTGAAAACAATCACATAAAAATGACCGGATACACGAATCGCGAAAAAGGCCTATTTAAACATAAAAAGGAAACTTAAAACACCAACAGAGACTTCCACAAAATTGTATTTCTAATAAAATGAGAAATTACCAATTCAACTTGTGCCACTAACACGACTATCAAGTAAGTTATTATAGAACACATTAGCAACAACAAATAAGAGCTGTTACAGAAGTGTTATAGAATTCACATCAAAACTAGAACTACATCTATGAGTCAGAAAGCATAACCACAAGTAAGGCTACTAAAATAATTGTCCTCAATCAGCAATATTTTGGTTTAGAACTTTCATCGAACAGTTGGTATCCATTTTAAACTTGAATCATTTTTTAAATATTACAAATTAATGTCAAATTCAACACCAATTGCAAACATACGAATGATGAAAGTGTGAGAATTTAACCTTTTTACGGACTAATTTCAACAAAATAATCGTCAAATTGCAAACTTCAGCACCAGTGAATGTAGTCCTGAGCCGATGGTGAGTGTAAGGCAGATTTGATGAGCTGATCTAAGTAGATGATCCTAAATGGGTTCAAGGTTCTTCAATGGCGGAGACTAGTGGTGATGGTGGTGCTCGTTTTTATTTTTGATTGTAATTGAGAGAGAAATGAGATTTTCACGTTCGTGTGTGTGTTTTTTTCGGCAGGTTTTGCTTATGATGATTTTCTAAATTTACCATAATGCCCTTGATAGTGTAATTGTTTGGTTTAATCCTGGTGGTTAGATTAAAATTAGAGGGAATTAGATGGACGGGTGGGATTGTTTAACCGGATCTATGTCAAAAAGAGATTCTATATTGAACTTTTGTCTATGTCGAATACGGTAATTTTCTCATCTCAAAACGAGATGACAAAATTGAATTATTTCACTAATT
>JARVZY010007968.1:0-21032 GCA_030686995.1 Artemisia argyi | reverse complement strand
ATATCGACCCAAAAATGACTATTTGAGCTAACAAATGCCAAGAAAACACGTGTTTTTATATTTGTGATGTGCAGGTACGGATATTACGGAAAACAAGCAAAAACCCGGATAAACGGGCACGAGAGTATGAAAGGTTCAAAAGCCGGTGCCGGGAAGCAGTTTTCAAGTGTGGATGAATATTTGAGCTCAATTCGTCAAAGTCAACCTTGAAGATTATCAAATGACAAGATTGGTCCTTGGATATATTTTTCAGAAATGGCAGAATTGGTCCTTGAAGTTTCAGATTCTACACTTATGGTCCTTATTATTTTGTTGCCAAAAATCTGCCAAAGCACTTATATCTAAAGCCCACTCCCCAAAAACCCCAAGCCCACTCCTAATATTACCCCAACAGCCCACCCCAACTATTACCCTAAGCCCACTCTCCCAAAACCAAAAGCCCAACCTAATAAACACATACCCAATCCAACCCGGCCCATACCCAACCTAATCAAACTATTATATAAAATTCTTACCCGCCCCCCATTTTTACCCCGTACTCCCCAGAAACACTATTCAATGAACAGTAAAGAAGAACCCTAATTAACCACACCCTCAATTACCCCAATCCCAACATAATTTACCCAATTAAGGGTATAAAGGTCAAACCCCTGACACCCTGACACCTCCTGACACAAGGAATGTCACGTGGAAGCTGCTTATTGGACCGAACGTGTCACCACAAGGATTCCAAGGCTATGATTGGTTCTAGGTCATCATGAGGGATCTAGGGAGTATATTCGTGAGAAGATGCTAGTTCTAGAGCCTTCTGAAGGCTACTCACCACACAGGCTATATAAAGATGCTCTCCTCCAACGATTGAAGGTGTTAGACTAGGAGTAGGAGTAGTATAATATAGCTTATTAGTGTAATTTTTAGCTTATTCTTAGCTTTCAGTTGTATTCAGTTCAAGTTTTTAATAAAAGTCTTTCTTTCATATTGATCTCAGCTTATTTTGTTCTCTTAATTGCTTAATCTGTTTTCAATTCAACCTATAACTAGCTTATTATAATCTAATTTTCAGCTTATTTTGTATTCTTATTTCAGCTTAATCCTGTTTTTATCAGCTTATTTTCTGTCTCATTTAGCTAAACCTTATTTCCATTTGTTACTCTTATTCAGTCTTTACCTTTATTTTCACAAAAATAAAAATCAAATAAAAAATCAGAAAAATATAAAAATATAAAAAATACAATGATAGTAATTAGTATAAGCTCACAGTAAGAGCTTATTTTCTTTTATTCATCTTATTTAAGCTTAAATAGCTTATAGTGAGGTGTTTTTGAGTCTTTGATCATTAATTAGTCAAGCACAAAAATAAGGTGATTAGTAGCTGTGGTGGTGATAAGCTGATACTGAACCAAGTGAAATCAGCCTATCTAATGATAGGCAAGCATAGTGAACACCTCTCTTTTGAGCTGAGGTGAAATGAGGTAGCAAGTACTTTTTCTCTTAATTCATTACTGCATAATTTGAATCTGTGTTGCTGAGCTTTTGTTTGATTTTAGGTTATTTGATTGTTTGATTAGCTTCTGATAATGTTTGCTTAGATAGTTGAATAAGTGGTTTGGTAGATTTAGCTTATTTGCACCATCTTGTAGTTATAACAGTGGTTTAAAGGAGTGTTTGGGTAAGGGATTTGCTGAGTGTTAGAATGTAGTTATTGCTGTTATTTTGTCACTAACTAGTTTCATAAGAGTAGTAATAAACATTTATATCATAAAAACAGTCACTCTTTTCATTAAAAAGTCAAAATTAGATTTTCATTTTCTTAACTGTTAGTGTAAGTGCATTTCAGTTAGTGGTAGCTTTATGATAGTTGCATTTTAGTTATATATAGCTTAATCGAGTTTTATCTCAGCTTATTAGTTCATTTAGACATAGTTATAATTAGCTGAAATTGATTTTGGTCAAACTTTGGTTGCAATTTATAAAGTCAAAACATTTTTGTTACTCAGTTTTTGGTACAATCTTTGATAGTTCTTGTAAGCTTCACTAGTAGGTAGAAATGGATGAATTTAGTTGATTTGTAATCTCTAGTAGCTGGTTAATCATTATCTGCAATAAAATCTAGGTTAAGGTCTTATTAGCTTATCATAATTGTAACTTTTAGTGGCCTGTGTGGGGGCTTATTTCCCCTGCACCACAGTTGTGGAACCTTGTTCATGGCATCATTAGGACTAGTAGACAATGGTATTAGGAATAAATTTTTGTTCTTATTGCATCTCTGATTGGTAGTCTCTTAATAGCCACCTTTAGTTTCTTCTATACAGCTTATTTGAATAGCTTTTTCTGCCTTGCTTATGGGGTGCATAGCATAGTTTCTGTTTTTGGAAATAGGGCTGCTAGTGTTCATTTGAGCTTATTCTTGTGATATTCTGGCTTCTCTGAGTTCCTCAATAGTTGTTGTAGTGTTGTGCATGGTTAGCTTATCTCATAGCTTATTTTGTGATTGAATTCAGCTTATTTAGCTTATCTAGTAGTGCTTATTAGCTTGCTGTCTATGCTTCTGTGTTTCTTTTGATCTTTTCTTGGCTTATTTGAGCTTATAGTAGTATAATACAGTAGTGTTATCAATTTGGTAAAGTTTTGTGGCAAGTGCTTATTAATAAGCACTTGCCATAAGCTGATTAGCACTGAATAAGCACTTCTGCTTATTAGTTTTAATCCAAAATTTTTCTGCAAGCTTTATATATTATTTTAGAATTTCTGTAAAATTTTCAGAATTTTCTGAGGTCATTTGCTATTTTTCTTAATTTCTTTTAGAATATAATCACTTTTTAATCATTTAAAAATTCCAAAAATCCATAAAAAAATAGAAAAAAGTCCTGAAAAATACAAAAATAGTTTTTAAAATTCTTTTATATTATTCTAGATTTTCCAAAATAGTTTTCATAATTTTCCCATTATTTTTCATAATTTCTTTTATTTTTAATTACTTTTTAATTCATTAAATAGATAATTAATTCTAGAAATTAAATAAAAAGTCAAAAAAAAATATTTTTCTTTTTCTAGAAATTTTCTTTTATCATTTAAGATTTTTAGAAATTTGTTTCACGTTCATAGGATCATTTCTTGTATATAAGTCGCGTTTTATTTCGTACGTTACGTTATTTTCGCGTTTGAATTCCCGTTTTCACGTTTTTAACGTCCGTACATATCTAGATCGTATATTCTTCATATTTTACTATTACTTAGCATAACTTGAAACCCAAAACCATATTTTCCATTTTCCCGCTTTTCACGACACGATTTCTCGATCCGGTTATTCACGATTCCATTTCACCTTCGCTGGGAAAACGACCCGGGAAATACTTTCACCGGTATTTCTTCGGTAAAAATAATTATACGAGACAAAAAGACTTTATCAGTTATCTTGGCATAAGTTATGTATCCGAATATCCTTAGGTTTTCCAGATTTGGTTTTCGATTGTAGAGTGCCTCATATGAAGTTTTATCTACTAGGGCTCTTGTAGGTACCCTGTTAAGTATGTATATGACGTGTCTGACTGCTTCTGCCGAAAAGTTTAATGGTAACTTCATTGCTTTCATCATACTTCTCGTAGTAGATAACACTATTCTATTTCTCCTCTCCAGAACTCCATTTTGTTGAGGTGAGTAAGGTGCTGTCAATTTTCGTGCTATTCCATTTTCTTTACAGTACTTGGTGAATTCATTAGATGTGAACTCACTTCTCCTATCCGTTCTTAGCATCCTTAATTTCAATCTCATTTCCATTTCAATTTTTTTTTCTAAATTCCTTGAAAGTGTTAAATGCCTGATCTTTCGATGTCAGAAAGTAGGCCCACATAAATCGTGTACAGTCGTCTACTAACAAGAAAATGAGTTTCTTTCTAGAGTGTGTGGCTAGACTTATAGGACCACAGAGGTCTCCATATACTAAATCCAAAGGGTTCTTTGATCTGAACTTAGCTTGATTTGGAAATGGTGTCCTACTGTGTTTTCCTAATAAACATGTATCACAAATCTGTCCTGCATGATTTATTCTTGGTATTCCTTCCACTAGACCCTTCCTTGTCATCTTATTGATGTCATCAAAGTTTAGATGACCTAATCTAGCGTGCCACAACCATGCTTGGTTATCTACATTTGCTAAGAGGCATTTGGGTGTTTCTATTTGTAGTCTAATACTGTAAAGTCTATTCTTAGATCTTTCAATCTTCAACAACAACTTCTTATTCTTGTCATACAAATTCAGTTGGTTTCCATCCATGATGATTTTACAACCTATCTCCATGAGTTGTCCTAAACTTAGTATATTGCTCTTGAGGTTTGGAATGTAGTATACATCAGATATTATCTTTTGTTCGTGATTCCTACATCCTTATAAAATAGAGCCTCTTCCCTTTATCTTCACATACGATCCATCTCCAAAACGAACACGTCCCGTTATGCTTTCGTCAATATCTCTAAAATGACTCTTAGTTCCCGTTATATGGTTACTTGCACCATTATCTAAATACCATATGCTTGCATCTGTTGTAGCATATTTTCCGAGTTGAATTTGTCCTTCATTCAACAGTACTTCCTCGTGTTCAGTTTCGCGTGTAGTCATTAATCGTGATGGTTTTTCGTCTTCTAAGATAAGGTTTGATTGTTCCTGTGTTGTCGATGATTATGTGCAGTCCTTTCTAAAATGTCCAAGTTTCCTAAAATGTCAAAGTTTCCTAACTTGTAACATTGTATTTTGCTCATGTCCCACTCACGCTTATTCCACTTTGTGTTCAATTTTCCTTTGTGAGTTGAGCCTTCCTCCTTTGAGTCGTACTTATTCTTATTATGTTGTCAGTTTCTTCGTGAAAAGTTTGATCTACCTCTACGATTACCGAATCGTCTTCCCCTTTTCGAGTGTTCGCTATGTGCGAATAGTAAGTTCTCCTGGCTTTCTACTAGTCCTCATTTTCGAAGTTTTATTCTTTCCTCAAATGCTTTGAGTTTTCCAATGATCTCGTCTAAGGTAACGTCGTCAAGATCACTGTTTTGTTCTATGGATGAGACTATTTGAATGAACATATCTGGTGTGGAATCTAACAGTTTTCGCACTAAAAGTTATTCGTCCAATGTTTTTTCTAATTCTTTTGCCTTAGTGTCATAGTCATTTAGTTTAGCCGTAAATGCATCCACTGAGTCTTCCTCCTTCATTTGGAGTGTTTGAAATCCAATCATCAATGATTGTAGTCGTGCTTGTTGCAATTTCTCTTCTCCAATGTGTCTCTTTTTTAACAATTCCCATAACTCCTTTGCTGAATTACAAACCGAGACTTGTAATATCACATCTTTGGTCAATGCTTGATATAGGAAGGCAGTCGTTGCCTTATCCTTTTTCTCATCTGCTTGTGTATTTTCTTTAGGTTCTATCATTTCCCATAAACCCTGTGCTTCAAGGATAACTTTAATTTGGATAGCCCAAACGGTGTAGTTTGTCAATTTTAACTTTGGGCATTGTTAGTGTGCGATTGGTGTTATGAGTTTTTGTATTATCAATGCGCTATTAAGATCCTCAACAGACATCCTATTTGTGAGTATGATCTTCACTTTCTAACGTATGGGATTTTCTTACTAGTATGGGATTTCCTAATAGTACAAGAAATAAAAATAGTTTTCGGGAATTCCTAATAGTACGGGAACTATAAAATTTACACTATTAGTATGATAGAAATCTAGAAATTTTAGAATTCTAACCTTAACGTTGTGTTAAAAACAATCGTATTCCCAATTGTCGGTACAAGAACGTTGCTATCCACGAAAAATTTTTTCCTTTCTTCCTCACGTTACTATCACCAAATATATCAAATTGATGCAGTTTTCTATTCGGTGTCCCCAACAAGTCGTTGTTGTTGTTGTTGTCTCGTTGTTTTTTATTGTGTCCATCACAATTCGCTATCCACAAAAATACAAAGCTTCTTCCTTTTTCTTTGTGTTGACTTCAAGTTTTTACCCACAAATAAAACGAGGCTGTTGGAAATTATGCTCATCAGTAGCAACTATATTGAAGAAAAAGTTCCTACTGCGGAAGAATATACTAACAGTACAAAGTCAGTTAGTACTAATTAGTATATATAGTTTGTACTCCTCTTGTTATCACAGAATATGAAAGAAGTGTAATGCAAGAATAGAAAAGATATGGTGAATATCTTATTGTAATAGTTTGATACGTATATTGTTTACTTGTAAAGGACTCCTTGTGTCTATAAAAGGAGATCCTAGATTAGGTTTTTGATATATCTCTTGGAAAACTCTAGCATACGGATAGAAAAAGCTTCAAGGTTCTAAACCCCAGTGATATAGTTAATCACTCGTATTATTAATAATAATATTGAAGCAGTTAGTTCATTCTGTAACAACTCGCATTTTCGGATTACTATTCACTATTACTATTCACTTTCACTATTCACTCCCGAAATTTTTATTTCATATTCTCGTAAGTTAAACTATTTTAATGATAATCCGAGAATTTGACACTCGTCGGATCATTTCTGGAAAAATCACGAAACCGTGTCCGAAATTTACTTTTAGGTTTAAACGTCATTCCAGCATCCTGATATGTCCATAAAACATTATAAACAATAGAAATATGATTTTCTCTCATTTTAGGACAATTTCAAAAGTTTTGGAATTTTACGTTTTCCAGTTCAGCGTTTTACGCGAATTACGCGTTTTAGACCCGCATTTCCAGTTTTAGCAGTGTTTAAGCCACCCGATAGAACTTGTCACTCATTAAATATTCTAAGATAGGTTATATTTATAAGTTTCATATTTCTAGGATACCCGATTTTAAGTTTCATGACTTAACGACTTACCGTTAGTGATTACCGAGACCAAAACTGACTCCGTAAAAGCAAGATATTATCAAAACTCATATCTAGTCATCCAAGATAAACCTTGGACGAAATTTTATGCTAAGTCAATTGGCTTGTGATAGGCCTTGATCACTTAAGATAAGCCTTGGACTTTTAGGATACATATATATCAAGTAAACTTGGTCACCAAGTTTAGGCACCTTCCTAACACCTTCCTAACACCTTCCTAACCTCCTCATTTACACTATAAAAGCTAGCTCATCCCTTCCTTTCATCTCCATAAAAACGCCACACACATAATCCATAAACCTTGATCCTTTGATTTCCAAGTTATAAGTTACACACCAAAGTTGAAGGCATAGTTAGTCTCTACATGAATCAAGAGTTTGTTTGGTGATTCCATGGTTGAATTAGGAGCTACACAAGGTGATTAGGGGATGAGTTAAATGGTTTTCACAAGGTCTATATCAAGGCTAGCAAGGGTTTCAAGAGTTGTGGTGAAGGGTTTGCAAGCATAGGTTTAGTGTCCTAGTTTCATACTTGACTTCCTTTCTTTAGAAAGCCAAAAGTTGTAAGAAACCTTATTACACTTTCTTGCTCAATATCATTTTCATGCTTATTATATTTCTTTCATGCTATATATGGTCTTTGTATTATGTTCATGATGTATAAAAACTAGTAAAACAAGTTATGGTATATATATGTTAACTTATGTTATTTAAACAAGTAAACTATTGACTTTTATGGAGAACCACGACCAAAATAGTATAACTATGATATTTGACACTTACCTACTGTTAGAGAGGACTTAACAAGGAAAACATAGCAATTTGAATCACCTAAAACGAGTATATGAGTAAAAAGTTATGACCATTTGAAATTACCAAAACTTTACGGCAAAAACTGCCAAATGTTTCTGTGACAGAACCTTAAACACGCAAAAAGAGGCTTTTCTGGTCCGTTTCATCAAAAAGTTAAAACACGAAAGTTGTCTGGAATGATGTTTTCTTCAAAAACTCAGGGGCACGAGCCCAAAAAACCAATAACGAATGAGATTTTCTTCAGTTTCTTAACAGCTATTTTATATACCAAAATTTCTATATAATAGTTATGGTTAAATATAACCAAGAGGTCTAATGACCTAAAGCCAAAACCACAACCATGGCTAAGGCCAAGGATGCGTCTCAAGACCATGGTAACAATGACCAAGGCCACGGCAAAGCCACGGCTAAAGACCATATAACTTTTCGGGTCAAAACTTATATATATATATATATATATATATATATATATATATATATATATATATATATATATGTTTATATTATATATAACAGGAGGCGTTACACGCGTATTGCCACCTCATTGCCCAGTCATTGCCATGTAATTCATTTTCTGCCATGTCATCATATTTTGTCATGTAAGCAATTTTTATAATTTAGCATGCCACATCATCACCTATAATGCCATGTCATCTTTAAAGGCACATAAGCATGCATTTAACAAGCTAAAATCCGGGGTTTTTTAAAAATTTTGATAGTGGCAGGATTCGAACGTAGGACTTGGCATCCAGAAGCAAACACTTCAACCATTGGACCAAGCAGGATTTTGTGAAAGACATTTGAAAACAATAATAACATGCTTAAATTGATATCTTATAATAACACCTCAGTGCCCTTATGAAAACATGTAAAACCTACGTAAAAAAAAATCATTCACATACGTTCATTCTCAAAACCCTAACCCTAATCCCGTATCCCCTAAAAACAATATCTTCACACTCGTTAATTCTCAAATCTACGAAAAAATGGTAAAAGAATCATTCGGGAAGCCTAGACAACTGGTGAGTCAGAATATGATAATCCTCCCATGATAAACAAAGAACATTACAAAAATCTATTATTAGTATGACATACATGGTGGTTTAAAAAGTGATGATCTCATATCATTTGTCTTCTAAGATTGTTTTGGTTTGGTTTGATGTATGCATATGTAGACTGGGGGCATGGCATGATTCCTTCATACAAGTAATAAGGTATGAAGATAACCCCTCTGTCTCCTTCTTAGAACCTGTTCCACTCACAACAATATTCATGAGCTCAAGGAGATAGCTCTGAGTTACGTCTTTCGTTTACTATTATTAAGTTTTTAAGTATCATGTTTATTTATCCAATATTTGAGACCTTAACATGATTTTCTACTATATCTTAATTATATATGGATCTTAACATGCATATTGCATATCTTATGGAGATTATGAAACAATAATTGCAGGAGAAGGTGTACAATAAGGTATGTACATCAAACAACAATTGTAGGGGATACAAGATTGTTATAATTCGATATAAACGGTAAGGCGCTTGATGTTAAGGATGGTGGAACCAAGAAGAAAAAGAACGTTAATGGAAACATGTTGTTAAAACAATCAACTAAGAAATTTCTATACTCTAAAGGTATGTGCAACTGTTTATTTAGGTATTAAATAATTTACTAATGATTTTTTTGATTTGTCTGTTTTATGAAACACTCAGTTGTTGATTATTTGATGATTATTACATAATAGATGAACATAAAGGACAATGACTTTGATTATCCAGTATTTATCACTTGCATAACAACAACTTCGTTTGATAAAATGCAATGTAATTTAATATTGATAACGTTTTTATTTTCACTATTTCATTCATGATTTCTGAGCCAATATTATTAAGTGGACTTTGTTACATTATTAAGTGGACTTTCTTATGAAGACGTGCCATGTTTCAGGTTGCCATATGGTTCTTTGATGGAAATTACTAAAGTTTATCCATTGGATGTTGACTTTCATAACCCTGACCATGTATCTGAAGATTTAAAAAGTCCTGTCATTTACCTCTATTGATATATGCTATTGTATAGTGTATGTGCTGGTCAAACAGGGACAATATGCCCTTCAATCGATGATGCTACTGTATTTTGTTGTTAAGCAGGATTGTGCTAAATACTAAATCCTTTGCTTTATCGTTTTTCTTTTTACATATGTGACGATAAGCTTTTAAAATGGTTGGTTTTTGAAAATGTCGTAGGAGTTCACTCAAAATGCAGGAAGGTATGATGTCATATGGATCCAATGGTGCATTGGGCAACTTGCTGATGATGACCTTGTGTCTTTCTTCATGAGAACAAAGGTAAATATTACATACTTAAACATGTATAATTGACCTGATTAAAAGCGATAATTTTTTTTTTCAGAATTCAAATGCAATGCATATATCAGACTATAAGTATCTTTAAAAGGGATACATGTTTTTCTCTCTCCATATATTGATTAATTAATTAAGAAAATTTGCATTCTTTGAGCAATTCATCAAAAGATTAACGACAACAAGTTTACAAGGTCATGCCTAGATTTTTCCTGACCGGGCGTGTGATGTTAATAGTCCATAACTTATATGTTAATAGGCGGTGAGTATAGATAATTTTGGCTCTTAATTAGTTGTATGATTTAGTAACTTTGAATTTGGACATAGAAGATTGTTTCATAACTTATAGACACAAAATACCGGATCATGATAGATGTATTTGATAGCATCTTCACTCGAAACCTCTGTAATGGAACTACATCTTATACACCCTTCATATTAGGATATGAGATTAGTCGACTAATAATTATTTCATAAAAGCTGCCATACGTACTTTTACATAAGCTAACCTAAACACCTACCGAAAAATGCTTTTGAAATACTTTTGAATTGACTGGATCTCCAGTTGCAAGCGAAAGTATGTAGGTTATGCAGTCTGTATTGATAAATATAAAAATGGCCTTTTTCTATTGTGTTTCATACCACATTGTCACTTTACAGGGATTCAATGAAACAATAACAGAACCAGTGAATGCTCCTGACAAAAGAATAGATTTGTTCAAAGAAACAGAGCTACACCTCCACCGTGAGTTAAAAGAGCCTCTAAAGAAGCTTTCTGATGATGCAAGGACAACGGTTGTTGTCGTAAGTGGAAGCCATCGATCTGTCCTTGATAAGGTAGAAGCAATTCTATATAAATTGCATTTATTGTCTCCTTTCTAGCAAACACACTTTGTTGACTCAATTTTTCTGCAGAACTTTGAAGACTTCAATATATGGCTTGCAGTTGAGCATGGTTTGTTTTTAAGAATCTGGGGACAAGAAATGGATACAAAATTGACCGATAATATAAATTTAGATTGGATTGAAAGCGTGAAGGTGTGTGCATTTTTAACCTTTTTTTAGGTAATTTCTTGCAAATTGCTGTTGGTTTCCACTTTGCAGGATGTCTTTCAGTACTTCACTGAGAGAACTCCACGGAGAGAACTCCACGGTCTTACTATGAGCTTCGTGAGACATCGATTGTTTGGAACTATAAGTTATTACATTAGTGACCTTTGGGTTGATCTATTATGAAAGATATCGAGTTTGGAAGGCTTCAAGCAAGGGACATGCCGCAACATTTGTGAACTGGACCAATATGGTTATGCTTCAATATAAGTTGTTCAAGGTGGGAGATCAGTTAAGGTTCTAGCTAATGGAGTCACCAAGGTTTGAACCTTTTCATCTTTACCAACAAACACCCCAATAAATCTATCAACCAAACACCTCTATAACAGTAATAACCAAACGACATTACCAACGTGCTTTCAGTTTCACATTTAAAGTTTCTTCATTTAGTTAGATGTTGCCATTCTATATAAATGTGTGTAAACTCAGTATCATATACATGGTTTTAATTATCTTTACCACCAAACACCCCAATAGTTAACTAGAAGACCCCAGCTGTTTTATCGTGCTTTGTTTTCAGATTATGTGTTAGCAACAACAGTAGTTGTGAATCCTACTATAACCAATGCCAAAGTAACTTATCTTCTTTTAGGGATTTGTTAGTTAAGTTATTTGTATTCTTATTAAGCTTACATATCATCTTACAGTATATTAGTTATAATTGCTAAGATGACTGCATCTTTTCTCTGAAGCAGGATTGTTCAAAGCATGTGTTCCACAGTCACTCATAAGCTTAATTATGTGGCAATGAGGATGTGGTTTCTTGCAAACCCACCTGGCAGTGCTACTATACAAGTTCAAAACATTTATGAGTTTAGTTGGCAAAATTTGGTAAGTGGCTCATTAATAATTTGATCATGTAATCATACATTTAACTTGCAACAATTAACAGCACAACAATATTGTCAGCAATACTTATCGTTGGAATTCCCATGAAAGTCTTAGGAAAGAATTTTGAGCTTTGAACTTGATTATTAACAATATAACAGTTTTATACTAATTTGTTATGATGAATTTGGGTGCAGAATCACGAGAGGCAACTACGGAAATTGGGAACATTTCCACTAGGTCTGATAACATTTTGGAAAGGGGTATATCCACTAGATAGATCATGGCATGTACTTGGGCTTGGGTATAACCCAAGTGTGGGATAAAAAGATATTGAAAAAGCATCAGGTATTTACTACAATGAGAATTGTATGTAAGTGGTTGCTCTATCAAACATCTCTATCTTCTTACTGTGTATTAATAAAAATACAGTAAGTACCATATAATTATTCTGTCTAAGTAAACGTGCTTATCAACTTATTGAATTTGCTTACAACATATAATTGACTTCAAACAATCGTATTTAGCATATTAATTATTAAAAGTAAATATGAGAAAGGATAAAAAAAAAAAAAAAAAAAAAAAAAATTTTGGCCAGGTTATGAGGTGATCCATTTAGTGCCCAATATATATTTGTTTTTGTGCCCATTATAACCTACTTCAAACAATCTTTATTGTTCAACATAATTTATGCACAAGTCTTCCATTTAAGGGTTGTTTGGTTGCTATACAACTAATTTGTAAGCTGTTTTTTGTGCCTTATAAGCTGTATTTGTCCGATGTATAGTTGTTTTTTTTTGCTCATTAAAAGTTGTGTTGACTCATTATAAGATGTCTTTGAAAGCTGATAGGCTGTTCTTTGCACATTAAATCACTTTTACTTAAAATTTATTTAACAAAACAATGCACATTTAATGGTTTTCTACTGTATTTATGTATATATATGGTTTTGCAAAAGCACTTATACTGATATGGTTGTCTATAATCTTCGAGCTTTAGTTATATAGAATTTAAAGTATTTTTCCACAAATATAAATTTGCAATGCAGTTGATAAATTTAATCGAGTATTCACCCATTAATGACTCTTCCACATAATATAATGAAAGAATTGTGTCTGAGCACTGTTCACGACCCAAAAACCATCTTTCAAAGGTAATATTACTTTATAAAATGTTACCATTGAGATGTAATGTTTACTTATCCTATGTTTCTTGCAAAAATGCACTTTGATTATACATTTTGTGTGGGCCGGTTGGGTAACATGTAAAAACATGTACTTATGGAACGGGTAGGATAGGACCGGTCTACATCCACTTCTTAGTCCAGTTTTGTACAATATTTATGCAATCATTAAACCCGACCTATTTCAGCCAGTGTAAAAATTACCCCTTATCCGTTACCCGATGAGCCTGACCCGCCAAATATGGCACCTTTAGAAACTGCATTACAGATTAAGGTATCTAAGTATTTATATGTTATTTGATTGGTTAGGAGATTAATCATTGATGAAGATGGGTGGCTTCATACAAGGGATATTGGGTACATGTGATAAATTTGGTTGTTGTAGATACATGGTTATACTGAAATACTGATAACGCTCTTACAACCAATTTTTTTTCTTCTTTTGCGGAATGAAAGTTAGACAGCGAACGCGTGCCAGGTAACTAATAAATGAAATTTTATCTTTTTCACTTACCTATTGGAAACTTTCTTATAGGATGTTTGATAAAACCAATTAAATAAGCACTTATAACTAACCAATCCCAAACACTTTCTACCTACTTTTAAGCAAAAGCTTATTTCTTCTAAATATGAGCTGATAAGAATTTTTTCAGTTAAGTGTTTGGGATTCTATTTACCTAACTCAAAGAAAATAAATAAGTAAATAAACGCTTAATACGCAATATCTCCCATTCACGAAACAATTGTTTGCTAAAAATCATGGTAAGTAGTGTTTGTTTTTAGGTTATACCACGAGTGAATCAAGTAATCAACTGATGTAGGAACATAGGATTTTATATTTGAGACATGTTATACATTTGCTAGACTATTCACTTCAGTATGCAAGCTGAATTGGTAGATTGGGTTATTGGTTTGTATCATCCTAATTGGAAAAATGGTGAACTATGTTTGCAAGGGCCAACTAATGTGAAAGGTATGCTAGCAAGCTTTTCATTTTAATTTGTTCATAACTTTATACCATCATTGTCTTCATAATCTATCTTTTTAAAATTATATCGTATCTTTTACTGTACATGTTTGGTTTCGGAGTACTTAACTATTCTGTTTTCATCTTGCATGTATAAACCATTCACAACAGTGATAGTCTGTATTACAGTTGAGACCACATGTTCATCATCTCGACGGGAGAATGAGATACAAAGAAACTTTATTTTGTGTTTGAGTTTAATTGGTTGTATGCTTTGTTCCTGCATTCAACTTTGTACTTTTTCCCCTCATTTTTGATAAATGTTTATTTCTTACCATTCTTAATGCATTAAATAAATAATTTCGTATGTTCATATTTTATTTTCGTTAAGTTACTTTTTCCAACGATATCTAAAATTCATTAACCGTTAATTTATTCATTGGCCACTTTTCCAGCCATTTTTTACTCGTCTTCATTGGCTATACTAAAATATGTCAACAATAATTATAAGTCATGCCCGCCCATCGGGCGGGCTTCGACATCTAGTATATATATATATATATATATATATATATATATATATATATATATATATATATATATATATATATATATATATATATATATATATATATATATATATATATATATATATATATATATATATATTATCAAATACTACAATAGTAGGGAGCCTCATGTGAGGAATTCATTAAGTAAGCCGTCGAGATGAGTTGTGGATTTACGAATTAAAGTGTCCTGGCTCCTCGAACGTTTACTCCATGACTTCTGAATTATCTCAGCCCGAACGGTAGTAAGAGATATACAACCTATACATGTTTCATAAACCATTTATATTCAAAGACTTACACTATATACTAAGTACTACATCATGAGCATTATGCAAGACATATATAGGCAATTCTTCGTATTCTTAGACGATACTCCAAACCTAAGTCGCAACGTTCTATTATAGGCTGCTCTTAGAGACTTTCGCGATTCGACTACCACTTTCATTTCTCATTACATAAACTTAAGGTGAGTCATAGCCCCTACTTTTTCATACTTGTTTTAACTCTTTGGGGGAGATACATGCACAACTACTTGCTTACTTGTACAAATACTCAAAACATATATACTTGATTGTTTTATGCTTGATTGTCTTATACTTGATCACATTATACTTGATTTCATATATACATGATTGCGTTATACTTAATTGTGAGACTTCCAGTGGCTCCAAATTAAGTTGTTGGATGACCATTGAGACTTCCGGTGGCTCCAAATTAAGTTGTTGGATGACCATTGAGGCTTTGATACATCCTAACATTTGCGAATGTTGGATACATCATAAACGTGAGGTCTTCGGAGATGAAGTGTAGACTCACGACTAATTGCTTAACTGTTTTGATGAACTTATACATGTCTTTATTATACTATATTTTTAGCAGTGGGTTATGAACACACATGTTGCAAGTCTCTTATGGTGGGACTTGCAACTGAGTGGATTCACAATGCCTTTGCTGTGTGAACATTCTTTAAGGCTTTTAAACTGTTTTAAGACAAACTCTATGAACTCACCAACCATTGTGTTGACACTTTAGCATGTTTATCTCAGGTTAGTAAGGCGATAGCTAGTGCGTGGAACTTAGAGTCAAGCTGCATATTCTGAAGACTTACGCTTTTTATCATTTACCATTCAAAACATTTTGTATACATTTATGTATTATACTTTGGAATCTCATGTTTGTAACTTTGAATTCATTAATCGAATGGTAACTTTTCAAAACGTCTCATTTAGAGGTCGTTTTCTATAACTTATACTTTGTATTATGAAGTAGCACCCCAATGACACAGTCTTCCGCTGCAGTATTTTGGGGGTGTTACAGATTGGTACCAGAGCCTTGGTTATAGAGAACTAGGTTGAATTTAGTGCCTAGCCTATAACTGTTATATACGTTAAGACTCTCCTCTTTATTTGGCTTACACAGACTACATATGCATATGTTTTTGTTAGTTATTGGTTTAGTTCCACGCTGTTAGATGATGTGACTTTAGTATTACAAGGAACCCCAGAGATTAGCCGAGTCATTAAAAACATGGAGCTCAGTAATAACTAATTATTTAACTTGATCTTGTGACAGTTCTTGTTTAATGAGACACAAGATTTGAGTTAAATAATATTATTGCTTAGCTTTAGGGATTTGATGACTTGATTATCTTACTATCGGCCTCAGAAGGCGGATTTTGTGTCGGAAATTCTTAAATAGGATGATTTAGAATCTCCTTATTTAAATGGATTGGGACGTCTCTTCATTTAAATAAAGAAATTGTAAATCACCGAACCATAAGTTTATGATCCCTTACTTACATAAATTTGGATGCTTCTTTATGTAAGTAAAGAGTTATAAATAAGTGGGCTTATTTGCATCCGATACGACTCCTTAACCACAATCTTAGATGAATCAGAGTAAACACCACTATTTTAGAGATCCTAAAATCCCGAATTCTCTTAGACAAACCGTAAGTAGTTAAAATCAACAGAACTTCGGGACGAAGTTCTCTTTAAGGGGTAGAGACTGTAACAACTCGCATTTTTGGATTACTATTCATTTTTACTATTCACTATTACTATTCACTTTCACTATTCACTCCCGAAATTTTTATTTCATATTCTCGTAAGTTAAACTATTTTAATGATAATCCGAGAATTTGACACTCGTCGGATCATTTCTGGAAAAATCACGAAACCGTGTCCGAGATTTACTTTTAGGTTTAAACGTCATTCCAGCATCCCGATATGTCCATAAAACATTATAAACAATAGAAATATGATTTTCTCTCATTTTAGGACAATTCTAAAAGTTTTGGAATTTTACGTTTTCCAGTTCAGCGTTTTACGCGAATTACGCGTTTTAGACCCGCGTTTCTAGTTTTAGCAGCGTTTAAGCCACCCGATAGAACTTGTCACTCATTAAATATTCTAAGATAGGTTATATTAATAAGTTCTAACATATTTATAAGTTTCATATTTCTAGGATACCCGATTTTAAGTTTCATGACTTAACGACTTACCGTTAGTGATTACCGAGACCAAAACTGACTCCGTAAAAGCAAGATATTATCAAAACTCATATCTAGTCATCCAAGATAGACCATGGACGAAATTTTATGCTAAGTCACAAGCCTTTTTGGCTTGTGATAGGCCTCGATCACTTAAGATAAGCCTTGGACTTTTAGGATACATATATATCAAGTAAACTTGGTCACCAAGTTTAGGCACCTTCCTAACACCTTCCTAACCTCCTCATTTACACTATAAAAGCTAGCTCATCCCTTCCTTTCATCTCCATAAAAACGCCACACACATAATCCATAAACCTTGATCCTTTGATTTCCAAGTTATAAGTTACACACCAAAGTTGAAGGCATAGTTAGTCTCTACATGAATCAAGAGTTTGTTTGGTGATTCCATGGTTGAATTAGGAGCTACACAAGGTGATTAGGGGATGAGTTAAATGGTTTTCACAAGGTCTATATCAAGGCTAGCAAGGGTTTCAATAGTTGTGGTGAAGGGTTTGCAAGCATAGGTTTAGTGTCCTAGTTTCATACTTGACTTCCTTTCTTTAGATAGCCAAAAGTTGTAAGAAACCCTATTACACTTTCTTGCTCAATATCATTTTCATGCTTATTATGTTTCTTTCATGCTATATATAGTCTTTGTATTATGTTCATGATGTATAAAAACTAGTAAAACAAGTTAAGGTATATATATGTTAACTTATATTATTTAAACAAGTAAACTAGTGACTTTTATGGAGAACCATGACCAAAATAGTATAACTATGATATTTGACACTTACCTACTGTTAGAGAGGACTTAACAAGGAAAACATAGCAATTTGAATCACCTAAAATGAGTATACGAGTAAAAAGTTATGACCATTTGAAATTACCAAAACTTTACGGCAAAAACTGCCAAACGTTTTGTGACAGAACCTTAAACACGCAAAAAGAGGCTTTTCTGGTCCGTTTCATCAAAAAGTTAAAACACGAAAGTTGTCAGGAATGATGTTTTCTTCAAAAACTCAGGAGCACGAGCCCATAAAACCAATAACGAATGAGATTTTCTTCAGTTTCTTAACAGCTATTTTATATACCAAAATTTCTATATAATAGTTATGGTTAAATATAACCAAGAGGTCTAATGACCTAAAGCCAAGACCACAACCATGGATAAGGCCAAGGATGCGTCTCAAGACCATGGTAACAATGACCAAGGTCACGGCAAAGCCACGGCTAAAGACCATATAACTTTTCGGGTCAAAACTTATATATATATATATATATTTTATCAAATACTACAATAGTAGGGAGCCTCATGTGAGGAGTTCATTAAGTAAGCCGTCGAGATGAGTTGTGGATTTAAGAATTAAACTGTCCTGGCTCCTCGAACGTTTACTCCATGACTTCTGAATTATGTCGGCCCGAACGGTAGTAAGAGATATACAACCTATACATGTTTCATAAACCATTTATATATTCAAAGACTTACACTATATACTAAGTACTACATCATGAGCATTATGCAAGACATATATAGGCAATTCTTCATATTCTTAGACGATACTCCAAACCTAAGTCGCAACGTTCTATTATAGGCTGCTCTTAGAGACTTTCGCGATTCGACTACCACTTTCATTTCTCATTACATAAACTTAAGGTGAGTCATAGCCCCTACTTTTTCATACTTGTTTTAACTCTTTGGGGGAGATACATGCACAACTACTTGCTTACTTGTACAAATACTCAAAACATATATACTTGATTGTTTTATACTTGATTGTTTTATGCTTGATTGTCTTATACTTGATCGCATTATACTTGATTTCATATATACATGATTGCGTTATACTTAATTGTGAGACTTCCAGTGGCTCCAAATTAAGTTGTTGGATGACCATTGAGACTTCCGGTGGCTCCAAATTAAGTTGTTGGATGACCATTGAGGCTTTGATACATCCTAACATTTGCGAATGTTGGATACATCATAAACGTGAGGTCTTCGGAGATGAAGTGTAGACTCACGACTAATTGCTTAACTGTTTTGATGAACTTATACATGTCTTTATTATACTATATTTTTAGCAGTGGGTTGTGAATACACAGGTTGCAAGTCTCTTATGGTGGGACTTGCAACTGAGTGGATTCACAATGCCTTTGCTGTGTGAACATTCTTTAAGGCTTTTAAACTGTTTTAAGACAAACTATATGAACTCACCAACCATTGTGTTGACACTTTAGCATGTTTATCTCAGGTTAGTAAGGCGATAGCTAGTGCGTGGAACTTAGAGTCAAGCTGCATATTCTGAAGACTTACGCTTTTTATCATTTACCATTCAAAACATTTTGTATACATTTATGTATTATACTTTGGAATCTCATGTTTGTAACTTTGAATTCATTAATCGAATGGTAACTTTTCAAAACGTCTCATTTAGAGGTCGTTTTCTATAACTTATACTTTGTATTATGAAGTAGCACCCCAATGACACAGTCTTCCGCTGCGGTATTTTGGGGGTGTTACACATTCTTTGTTCATTATACTTACACATTCTCATACACATCATACATACACATCTTCTAAGGTGTTTACTAGTGAATTCCGCTTGCTAGTTTACATTACTCAACGTATCTATCTAACACAAGGTGTGTGTTTAGATCCTCCACAAGTTGTATCAGAGACAGGTTTCTGATACTTTGATTTAGAAGATCCAGAAAATTAAAGTTCTTGTTGCTGTCAAGATAATGGACATCGAAACTACTCAATCATCTTCCACTACTACTAAGCTACCCATAATCAAGCAGAATGAGTATGACCTCTGGAGGCTCTGGATTGAGCAATACTTTATGGTACAAGATTATGCATTGTGGGACATCATCAAGAATGGTGATACCTTCAAAGCATATACATCTGAAGTCGCTAATCCAGATGGCTCTAAGTCTACTAAGCTAAATACTGAGCTAGTGACAAATGATGAGAAGGCTAAAAGGAGGAATGATCTTAAAGCCAAGCATCTTTTGCTTATGGCCATGCCCAATGATCAAGTATTGAATTTCAGCAATTTTGCAACTGCCAAGGAACTCTTTGAAGCCATTGTTGAAAGATTTTTTGTGGGAATGAAGCCACCAAGAAAACTCAAAAGACCTTATTAAGGCAAAACTATGAGAACTTCACTGCGCAATGAATCTCTAGATCATGTCTTTATCAGGTTGCAGAAGATCATTAGCCAATTGGCTGTCTTGAAGGTTACCATTCCTCAAGAAGAACTGAACATGAAGTTTCTAAATAACTTGCCTGCTGAATGGCAAACTTATGTGGTTGTTTACTTACACAAGCCTGAACTTGAAAAGATGACACTTAATGAATTGTACAACAACCTAAAGATTGCAGAACCCAAAGTTAGAAAGACAGGAGGCACAATCTCAGGATCAGGGAACATGGCATTCTTATCATATGCTAATGATGACAATTCTGATGAAGAGGATGATGGCACATATGTTTGTACTGCTAATCCTAGAGTTAGCACTGTTAGTACTAAAGTTAGTACAACTGGTTCACAAACCAGTAGGGCTGGCTTAAGTGATGACACCATTTATGCCTTTGTAGCAAGCAAAGCTGACGATGCCCATGTATACAATGAAGACTTGCTTCAAATCCATGATGATGATCTTGAAGCAATGGACATAAAGTGGCAGTTAGCTTTGATAAGCAGTTAGTGATGGTAACCATCAAATTTGTAATGGAAATAGAGAGTAGGGCTTTAAATTGAGGATTTGTAATTGTGTTTGTGGTGAAAAGGGGGAAAATATTAATGTTATATAAAACGACAAAATAAGTT